>JAKCPI010006215.1:0-121054 GCA_023213315.1 Euborellia annulipes
AAAACATCGGAGATGCAAAAGGGGCGCCTCGCATTATTTTTGCCTAGCGTCGAGGTGAAATCAAAAAAATGCGCCTCGCTTTTCTGATTTATATAAAAGCGAGGAAATATTTTCACTTAAATAAAACCCCTACAGAATTTTATTTGTTTCATATATCCTCGCTTTTATATAAATCAGAAAAGCGAGGCGCATTTTTTTGATTTCACCTCGACGCTAGGCAAAAATAATGCGAGGCGCCCCTTTTTGCATCTCCGATGTTTTTGGCTGAGATTTCACTTCTTTTTGTGAAATATTACATTTAAATTTAATTTAATAATTTTTGTTTATTAAATATTAAGTTATCCCATGAATAGATCTTTTAATATGCATTCCAAACAGTAAAAATTAAATACATCGTTTGGTATCCATTCGAAGCGATAAACATAGAATTTCACCAAATTTTATAAAATTTTAGGTTTTTTATTTTTGTTATGTTGGTAGATTGTAAATACTTCGATTGGTATCCATTCGAAACGATAAACATAGGATTTCACCAAATTTTATAAAATTTTAGGTTTTTTATTTTTGTTATGTTGGTAGAATGTAAATACATCGTTTGGTATCCATTCAAAACGATAAGCATAGGATTTCCCTAAATTTTATAAAATTTTAGGTTTTTTATTTTTGTTATGTTGGTAGAATGTAAATACCTCGTTTGGTATCCATTCGAAGCGATAAACATAGAATTTCACCAAATTTTATAAAATTTTAGGTTTTTTATTTTTGTTATGTTGGTAGTTTGTAAATACTTCGTTTGGTATTCATTCGAAACGATAAACATAGGATTTCACCAAATTTTATAAAATTTTAGGTTTTTTATTTTTGTTATGTTGGTAGAATGTAAATATGTCGTTTGGTATCCATTCGAAGCGATAAACATAGGATTTCACCAAATTTTATAAAATTTTGGGTTTTTTATTTTTGTTATGTTGGTAGATTGTAAATACTTCGTTTGGTATTCATTCGAAACGATAAACATAGAATTTCACCAAATTTTATAAAATTTTAGGTTCTTTATTTTTGTTATGTTGGTAGATTGTAAATACTTCGTTTGGTATTCATTCGAAACGATAAACATAGGATTTCACCAAATTTTATAAAATTTTAGGTTTTTTATTTTTGTTATGTTGGTAGAATGTAAATACTTCGTTTGGTATCCATTCAAAACGATAAACATAGGATTTCACCAAATTTTATAAAATTTTAGGTTTTTTATTTATTTTATGTTGGTAGCACTCCATATCACGTTAATCTATTTCTATCTGAATGGATCTATCTAAAAAATTTTTTGTTCCATTAGGGATCAAAATTACTAAAAATAATATATATGTTCCTAGATGACGTCATCAGGGAGCAAAATAGTCAAAATTGTCTTTTCGCCATGTTAAAGATAGGACAAATTTGAAATTTTGAATACCTCTCAAAAAGTCACTTTTGATCCAAAAATGAAATTTTATATCAAAGGTATCGGGTTTTTGATAGTATCTATTTGTATTTTAAATTTCATCCTAATCGGTCCAGCAGGGAAACCTGTAGCTTTGTCTAAAAATTTGAAAATTGAAGAAAAGAATGAAAAAAAAGAAAAAAAAAGGAAAAATAAGAGACTAACTTTTGACCTTCCGAAATCGGCAAAATCTCAACTTTGAGCCTCTGCCATTCTTTTTGGGACTGGAATTTTTTTTTGAATTTGTGCTCAAAATAATCCTTATTTATTCTAGTTTAATATAAAAAAAATTTGGCTCCGATATCTTAAAAACATTTTGAGATATTCGCCCAGAAAGAGAAAAGTTTCTCAAAAAATTTTTTTCACGTCCCTATCTTTTATTAAGGATTTAAAATCATTCTTGATAATATAGTCTAGGGACGACTCGTCCATCTAAATGCAATGGGCCATTGGCATCTATTGGAATATCAACTAAATGGTAGTATTAAGAGTTTATTTGCTTTCTTTTGCTTTTCACATGCTTCGGCGACGAGTCGCTCCCGCGACTCTTGATAAAATCGGAGGCTTTAATTTTTTGGCTGCTCCTGCTTCCTTCCTTGTATGTAAATCAACAGCCACGTACTTCATTGGTTATGTCCTTTAAGAGCCACAAAATTTGTTTTTTTTTTGTCCCAATTTTAAAATTAATCAGTTTACGTTCGTTTGTCGCGTATATAATAGGGAGAGTAATTTTCATGGGAAGGGTTCCTATTTCTTCACGAATGTGTTTATTAAAGCTTTTGTGGTTTGAATTATTATTATTAGGGGAATTTTTAATTATAGACCACATTTTTGTACTAATTATTTATTAAAAATATAAATACTGTACAATGTTTGCGACTTGACTCACAATCAGTCCACTTGAGTCGGAGCAAGTGCTCACTACTTGATAACGGCTGCAGAATAAGCAGTCAAAACGTGGTAGAGTATTTATATTTTTAATAAATAATTAATAACAAAAAATGTTCCTACTTCTTGTATAGGAAAGCAAAATGAGAAATAGTTTACTTTTCGACCATCCGCCCTTTATACTGAACTTGATCAAAATAGTCGTTGAATAGAAATAAATTTTTAATTGTTCATTTAATTCAGTAAGCATTTAATTTTATCTATGAACCCCTCATTTTTAATTTAATGGCCACATCAGATTTTAGCTATTTTTTTTTTTCACCTTTAAATCTTCTATAATTAATTCTCTCTCTTATCAAGTTTGTTTAATCAAATTGAATATATGATACGATTTTTTTTATTATTATTGCATATACGGCGTATATATAAAAAAAAAATGCTGAAAATGATAAAGCTAAAATTTATTATTAATCAGATAAGTAAGTGGAAATATTATAATAATTAATATCTATAATAAACCGAAATGGTAAGTGGATTTCAACATTGGTTCAATTTTCAAGTTGGAATTTTATATATATTTATTCCAATCAAATTTTTTTTGTAGAAAGATAAACATTATTATCTAAAACGTTTTGGTAAACACTAGAGTTCAATAAGTATACGTCCCCCGGCTAAAATTATTTAAGACGAATTCATAAAATGGATATAGCAGTCAAGGGAATTAATCGCTAATCACGACCTTCATCAGGACGATTGAATGTAAGAAGCACTATAATACTTAATCGTTAAATTATTGTCTATATATTGTATAATTGACATTAATAATGATACTCAACATTGTGTATTTTAATAATTAATCGTCTTGATGAAGGTCGTGATTGGCGACCGAAACGTCGACGATTAATAATTAAATAAAAGTTTTTGATTTGATTTCCTTGGCTGCTACGTCTCCTATATCCATTTAAAATAATTTAATAATTGCCCTTAGGGCAGGTGTTTAGATGTTAGGCTCTTCAAACTTGTCATTTAATTAATGGCTTTTTTATAGCATTTGAAGTTTAGAGTTTAACTGAAAACTTCGTCTTGCGAGTTTGAAAAGTGCGTGAAAATGAAATTATAGCAAAGAAACAAACAAGAAATATACTTTAGCATTTTGTAATGCCTATGGGCGAAAAATTATGTCTGACAAATGATGACCCTTTTCACATTTTTTCAGTCGCTTTGGCAAGAGTGCTCGTTTGCATTCGAGAGCGACTTCGCACTTGTATTTATGAAAAGGGTCATCATTTGTCAGACATAATTTTTCACTCATAGGCATTACAAAATGGTATAGTTTAGGGGTTGATCCTATGCAAATCAACTTTTTTATTTTGAAAAATCTACAGAGTTATGCTTTTCAGAAAAACGTCCGTTTCTTGTCTCACCCATTATAATATTTATTAATTCAAATAGTCTAAAAAAAAATAGGCATTACCCAGAAATCGAACCAAGGATCTGTGGATTTGTACTCAACATGCCAAATCTCGATTGCGGTCAACAGATCATGTTTCGACTCGATTCGGTGCCAAATTTTTTCAACTATTTCTATCATAAATTAATAGTCCAAGAGCTGGCAAAAATGGGCAAGAGTTGAAAGAAAAATTTTAAAAAAGGTGTTTTTGGAGGGGAAAAAACTAAACCTGGGGGGGGGAAAAGGGGGTTGCGGGAAGATGGTTTTTCGCAAATATCTCGAAAACTATGCGGTTTTCCGCAAAAATTCATTTATACAAAAATAATTGAAATTAGATCACAAACAAAAATGGTCTAGTACATAATCACGCTAAAGTGAACGGTTCAGGAGATATAGAGGGGTAAAATTTGTAATTCTAACAATGGTTGTCATGGTAACAAGATATAAATATTTCTATATATCAATGTCTCCTTGCACATTAATTACAAATTTTGCCCCTCTATATCTCCCGAACTGTTCACTTGAGCGTGATTATGTACTAAACCATTTTTGTTTGTAATTTAGTTTCAATTATTTTTGTATAGATGAATTTTTGCGGAAAACTAGTTTTGAGATATTTGGAAAAACCATTTTCCCGCAACTTTACCGGCTTATTCCCAACAGAAACTGAGCCGAACGAGGAACAAAAAATGAATCCGTTTATCGTTTTACTTTTTCTTAATACGATATTATTCGTATATAGACAGAAAATATTGAGATCGAGAGAAAATACGATGTCAAGATTTTAATGGAGATATACGTTTTGAGATCTTCTGATTCTAAAAAAATGAATTTTTGCGAAAAGCGCATAGTTTTCGAGATATTTGCGAAAACCATCTTCCCGCAACTTTACCGGCTTATTCCCGCCAAAGGCCTCGGTACTTGAAGTGCTGACTCTAGAGTATGTTTCCATCTCTAAAATGCAACCTATTCTGAAAATATTAGCCTTCAGAAAACTCTTGCCCATTTTTGTCGCCGATTAAAATATGAATTGAAAAAAGTTTAGAAATACGAGGCTTATCGGACTAAATATAGTTATTTTCGAAACACAAGAATCTCTTATTTTAGAAAAGTGTTTAATATAAAATCCCAATTGGAAATTGGACCAAATGATTCGAGATCGCAACAAGCAACAAAGGTGAGTGAAATGTCAAATAAATATATAAAACTAAACTAAACAATTGCAGACATTTTTATTTAATTGTTTGTAGCGAGTATTCCGAGTTGATTTGTTGGTATAGAAATACCCCTTCCGAGTATTTCTATATTATTTTTCTTCTATATCTTCAATCCCACTTCTCTCTCTCTCTCTCTGTCGTTTCTGTGCCCCGTGCATGCCTTGACGAGGCCTCCTGCATGTCTTTGTCTACAGTATAACATCAAGAAGCGAGAGGAGGTGACCGAGATGCCACAGGAGGAGCCAAATCCACTCATGAGAAAGAAGAAAACACCGGAGGAGCTGGCGAGAGAAGCTGAGGCTGAGGAGCAGGACGAGTTCACGAGTAAGGGGGTCCCAGGCACGCATCCGCAATTCGCATCATCGCCTCTCTCTATCTTCTCTCTTTTTCTTTAAATGCATTTTACCAAAAAAGATTATTATTATAATCATCAGCACAAGAATGAATTTGTAACTAATTGACTTGATCTTACTAAGTGGAGGTTAAAATCATTAAAATGTAAATTAGACAATTAGCTAAATACGAAACCCACATCTAGTCAAAATGTCTCACTATTAATTCAGAGGGTATGTTTCTGATCATGATTTGAATATCTTAGTAATCTTAAAATCCATTAATATTCAAAAACTTATATTATTGACGAAGCTGGATCTCGTTTAATTGATGTTCTTTTTCTCGGTCAATCATATATAAAGATGTACACACCACACACTCAAGCTATACATGAAAGTGGGATTAACAGTCAGAGAAACTTGTACAGAAAACTTGTTATTGAACGAGAAAAAGAACATCATAGTTTTATTTTTCAAGTACTAATTTGAAAAATGAAAAATTAAGCTGTAGGCCTATATTGAATTAGGGGTGTCGATGGATAAAATATTTTAAAAGTTGTGGATAATCGAAGAAAAGAGAAGAAAACTTCAAAACTGTCAATTACTGTACATACTGTCGCTAAGCATTCATTAGTTTTGATATTCCAGAACAAGACCTATAGGTAAAGAAAAGAATTGCAGCTAGATATATTTCTTTTATTAGGCCCACTAGGCTGACGTTTCGGTCCTGGTCAAGACCATCTTTAGAGCTTGTGTGCATACAATAAATAACTCAATCATATATTCCATGAACATTCGGTAAGGGGGGGGGGGGGGTACAGATATTTAAAAATATTAATTAGTATGTATAATGATTGAATTACAGTCTGTATGAATATTCTCAACTAATTGACTAAAATAAGTTAATTATTTGTAGTTCTAGAACTGTAATTCAATTATTATAAATACTAATATTTTTAAATATCTGTAACCAAATGTTCAGGGAATATATGATTATTTATTGCCGGCAAGCTCTGAAGATGGTCTTGACTAAGACCGAAACGTCAGCCTAGTGGAATATATATCTAGCTGCAATTCTTTTGTTTACACATTAACGATTATCCAGCTATAAAATCCACATCTTGTAAGACCTACAGGATCTAGAAGTAAACTTCCAGATTCAATTGGAACCCAATATAGGCCTATTTTTAGTGTCTTTTAGATAGGTAACCAAGCGTCTTTGTTGAGCAATTAATTTGATAGTGTAAAGTAGCTTCGCTTAAAAAGTAACTGAAGGTTATAAGTAAAAATCTTCCAAAAGGGACATCTTCAGAGTTGATTGATAGAAGAATTAGTGAGAGTAACAAGTAGTATTGGTGTTAAAAATAGGGAAAGATCTCTAGATTATGTTAAAAAAATTTTAGTTTATAGTCTTTTGAACTCTGAAGATGTTGTAAGTGCCACAAATATATTTAGGGCTAGAGAATTTTTTATATCAACTTTATAATAATAAAACTTTGATGCTGAATGATTATAATAATTGAACATTTTTTACTAAATGACGTTTTTCTTCTTACGAGCATATCAAATAAATTATTCAAAATGAAAATATAGAGGATGATAATTTCATTTCAAAAATAAATAACCTAAACGTTTGGATTTTTATTAGAAACATCCTCATGTAATTCATTTTTTTACAATATATAAATATAAAACAGTCTTAACAAAATATGAGAACATTATTATTTTTTGGTAAAATGCATAATTTATTTTTTTTTGTTTATTTATTTATTTCTATTTTTATTTGCGTTATGCAGCTGAATGGCAAAAAATAAACGTTAACAAACAAACAAACAGCGCACGTCAGGGCAGGGGATAAATAAATAAATAACATTAGTATACGATAGATGATGATGATTTAGAATAAAATTCAGAAAATAAAAGAGACAAAGAGTATAGATAAATAAATTTAGAAAGCAAATGGGCTGACAGGTTTAAAATTATCTACAGTAGCTAATAATATAAATAAATTTATTTTATACAAACATTATAGAATAAAAGATAGCCCTAATGAAAATAAATATGAATTTTTAAGGAGAGTATTTTTTGTAGCAAAAAAAAAGAGATGAAAATTCCAAATTTTGTGTGAAGAGTTTGAATAGCAATTGAATTGAATTAATCTGACGAAATTTTGGTCTCAAATCCCTTCAAGTTCTCCCTCAACGTTTCCAAAGGTTCCCTTCTTAAGGCTATTCCTCTATAATTATGTCAAAAAATCATTAACGTTATCTTCCATTGGTGAGTATGCAAAGTGCTTAAGAGATAAAATCTAAATATCAAATAATATTAAAAGGACTTTTATAGTAAAATTATTGAAATGGGGCGTAGAACAGTGGTAGAATTATTGTCTACTATGGAACAGGGATGTGCATGTGATAAAAATTTATTACATTTGAATTGGCTACCAATCAATAGAAATATAATAGGGACGGAGTCTAAATAGCCTCCGATGGGTGAAAAATATCTTAAAAATAAAATCATCAAGAAGATTAAATTGGAAAGAATTTGTAGAATGTAGAATATTTAAAAGTAAAAAATAATATTTATGGTTTGTGTAAGAACATGAATACCGGGAAATATGACAAATATTTCACCTGGGAAAAGTTTGTTCTCTTGCCATCTAAAATTAAAAATTTGTATGGTGGGAAAACTTTAAAGTTCAGGAGGGGGAAAAGATTACAAAAGTTGGGAGCTATTAAATAAATTTTAAGCTTTGAACTATGGTTCTAACTGAAAAGAGTAAAAAGTTTGAAAACAAAAAAAAAGATAAGAGAATTCACAAAATTTTACCATTGAATTTAGAGTTGCCTAGAGCTTAGGTGAACCCAGGAGAGTTTTGGGTTCCCTCCACCTCTCCTATTTGGGACCGGAATTGAGAATATATTCAAGTCCGATATAAAAAAAAATATATTATAAATATTAAAAATATAAAGTGCTCCTCTGGCAACTCTACGGGGAGAGGAAGTTGCTGTGACATCCCGTCCTGTGTAAGGGACATAAAGAAGGCTCCCTCTCAGTGATGCATTCTTCGAAAGGAGTAGTTGCTGAAGGAGTCCCTTCTCAAACTAGGACATCCTCTCTAGCATAGAAGAGGTTGTTGGATAAAAGAACAGGGTGGAACCAGAAATAAGAAATGAACGCAGGAGGAGAAATTAGAGTTAGGAACTTCAGGTATGTCTACGGCCAGAGGCTGGTTGGGCTTGAGCTGTGTATCTTCTTGCACGAAAGCACCTCGGGTAAATAAACGGGGATCCCGATAGAAATTTCAAATAATAATAAAATTCTGGAGATTTAACTTATTATTTTTATGATTCAAGTCAAAAAAACTCCGCAAGGGGCGGTAGAAAAAGCCCACCAATATTTATTAAGATACACGAATCCTCAGCACCTGCTGGATCAAATTTTGAACTTTAGTACACTCCTTCAGTCATTAGTATCAGACACCTGACACTTTGTGGTTACTCTGCAGTGAAACTTTACTGAGGTGGGTTAGCGTTTCCTTCCTGAGGAGGAGGCATCTCAAATAGAGTTGGCCATGAGGTGGTTTTGAACTCGAATTGTTGATTATAAGCTTAACTGATTTTTCCCCTTCAGCCTCCAAATTATGTAGTAATTAAACGTTTATCACTCATATTTAAACAGGAAGGGGAGGGAAGGAGAAATTATAAATTATAGATCCTCTTTCCTTATAAATTTCTGGTTTATAAGATTTCATTTCACTTTTAATATGAATATTTAGAATCTATTGATTGAATAAGAAAAAGACATTTTATTTATAATATAAATAAGTAGCCTATCTCTGAACGTTTAAATGTTTTTAAGAGATCGATGCTAACGAGAAATAGAAGAGAAAAAAAAGCGTATGGTGGAAGAGGCTAGAAGGGCGAAGGGGAAAGGAAAAAGAATTCCGCCAACTTTTAGACTTTTTTCTTTCTTTCTTTTTTCTTTCTTCAAGTCTCTGCAAATGGCGATCGTTCATTTGGCTCGACTGACTGATTCCCAGAGACTCATTTCTTTTTTTTTTCGGGGGAGATGAGGGTGGGGGGGGAGGGCTGTAAAATGGCTTATTGCAAAGCAGCAGTGTCGCTGCTATTTGTTCAATCTGCTCCAATCAAGGAACATCGCGTTTCTTCTTAGTTTGATCAAATCGAAAAAAAGAAGACGAAAAAAAAAAGGAAAAAATATTATTAGTATTTGGCCAAGTTGACAAAAAAAATTAAGCTCAAGTTTATATAAAAATTAGTTCCTTTCTTATTTAAGTTTCGAACAAAATATCGGGGAAAACTTCTGGATAATAGAAAGAATAAAATTACGTCTTATCGATTTCGGGGAGAGAATAAAAAAAAAAAAAAACGTTATTAAAGATTGAGAATTTTATATATAGAAATTGTAGAAAAAAAAAACATCTTGCATTTATTTCATCACGATCAAATCCCGAGTTGAAGAATAAAATAAAGAATAAAAAAAATTCCAAGAGTATATCATCCATTTTGATTTATTAACTGGTTTTCGAGATATAAATGTGTTGAGGCTAGTTGAGTTGACTTTTTTCTTGTTCACTGGTGACGTCATTGAGCAAGGAAATTCAAATGACCTCCTCCTCCTCAATGGTTCACACCCGTAAAGAATTAGAGGGATGGATTGCGGCGTTTCGTAACGCTTTGAGAGACTGAGTTGAAATTATTTCAAGTTTTTTGATAGCTGATTGTATTGTTTTTAGGTATAATTAGAAATTAAAGAGAGTGCAGCTAAGCGTAATTTCATTTATTTCCTGTTTAGGGCCTTGAAGATGTAAATAGGACCAAAACGTCAGCTCTGAGGAGGAATAAATGAAATTACGCTTAGCTGCACTCTGTTTAATTTCTAATTCTACCAACAAAAATGTAATGAAATTAATTCACTTTTCAAAGAGAAATAAAAATAAATCCATAGAATTTGTAAAGATTCTTATGGTGAACCTGGGAAACACTGGAAATTTTTAAATAATAAAAACAAAAGCGCAACAATTTTTAGATTTTCATGCCTAATGACGTCATGAGGGAACAACCAAACGGCTGAACTAAACTCAACACATTTATTTAGATCTAGAAGATCAGTAGGCTAAATAAAGATGGGCTTATACCAAGAGAGCGAATACTCGTTCTCAGGGCCGCAGACAGGGGGGGGGGGCAGGGGGACTATATCCCCGGGGCCCGGGCCTTTTGCACTCCTTCTAATAAAAAATAATTTTCATCGTTTAAATTTCAATAAAAAAAATCATTTTCTTGAAATTTTTTTCCTGAAGAGGCCCGGGCCCTTTAAGCGGGTCAAAGCAAGTTTGATAATATTTTTCACGTCTCAGGATAGCTGAAAATACAGATTACGGGTGGGGGGGGGGCTGTATTATTATGTAGCTCCGGGGCCCATCAAGTCTGTCTGCAGCTCTGCTCGTTCTACCTCTACCACTTTTCCTTTCTGGCGTTCTCTAATCTCCATTCGAGCACACAAGATTAATTTGGCTTATTTCAGTGGGAAAAATTTTTAGCGGAGCTTGGTGTAAACGCACCATCATTTCACTTTACATTAATTTCTTAACTTTTTTTTTTCCTATTGTAAAAATAAATTTCACTTTTTTTAGTGTGTACTATGAATGCACGGTTTTTTTTATGTTATGGCCTCTAATTTGAATACAAATATTTTATTATAAAGTTGAATAGAAAGGTTAAATAAAACATGAATAATAATTAGTACTAAATTTCTTTTTGTCACGTAGTTTTTCTTCTGGCACAAACACACTGCTATAACGTTGTTTTCATCCCTTAAAAGCTGAGCGACCCCTTAAAACCAACAATAAAATCAAATTCGCTCTCTCTTTCTATAAAATAAATTATTATTGCTTTAAAATAAACACAGGGGGGGGGAATAAAATTGTCTTCTTTTAATCGGATATACTGTACTTATTTATTTTTCCTTCTTTTTTTTTTTAAACCAATAAAAGAATTATCTTTTCAACTTTTTTCTCTTTTTTATTTTTAAATTGACTTCTTTTTTTTTTTTGTAAAACAAAAGTTTTAAATGTTAAACAAAACAAAATATAAGTTAGCCTATTGAAAAAAAAAATATATATATATAGGATTAGTTAACAGATTTAATTATAAAATAGCGTTCTCTAAAACAAAGTTGATCCATTTTAATTTGATTAAAACTAAAAATTAGTTTTGATTTAATTAAAAAAAAAAAAATTTAACGCGTGTTATGAAATTAAAAAAGTAATAAAAAAAAGAATTAATGTGAAATTTTTTAATAGCAAGGCCCTTCATGCCAATCCCCTACCATCGCTCTCGCCCTTTTCTATTGTTTTCTTTGAATTAATCGGAAGGATAGAACAATTTACTCGATGGAGACAGATTTCAAGGGATTTGGCCAAAGAAATTATGTCAAAATTTTTAAAAAGTCCTTTGAGTAGAGACAAAGATCTAATGGTCAGGGATAATAAGCTCTAAAGATAAAAAATAAATTTAATATACGCCTTGTAGATAGGCAACCGATTCCACTTTTTATTTTTTATTTGAAATTCATATCGGGATCCCCCTTTATTTACCCGAGGTGCTTCCGTTTACGAAGGCACACACCTCAAACCCAATCGGTCTCTGGCCTCAGCCATCTACCGGCACCCCGTGAAGTTACACTATTTTCTATCTTTAACTCCTCCTTTGTTCGTTTCTATCTAGTGAACTAATCCTTATTTCTGGTTCCATCCGGTTCCTTTAATCCAACCTCTTCTATGCTATGGAGGTTGTCCTGGCTTGAGGAGGGACTCTCCTCAGCACCGACTCCTTTCAAAGAATGCATCACTGAGAGGGAAACCTTCTTTACGTCCCTTCCACAGGACGGGATGTCACAGCAACTCCCTCTTCTCGTAGAGTTGCCTGGGGGCTATTGTAGTGAGATCCTATATTCCAATCCAGGGCTTGCTTGAGGATTTGTTTACATTAAATAAATATTTTTATTTAATGAAAAATCACGCACGCCCGGGGTTTGAACAGCGATCTTCTTCGTAGAAGCCGACACCCTAGCCCGCTACACAAGCGAGCCCACCCGATTCCACTTCAACAAGCGCAAATTAAAGAAAAGATTATTTTCTATTAAAATTAAGAATTTAAGCAAGGGTCTTCGTTGATTAATTTAAAATTTATTTATTTTCGGCATCTGAGGCTATTCAGACTTCATCTTTATTTACGCAAAGTAATTTGTAATCATGGAAATTAAAAAAAAAAAAAAAAAAAAAATTAAAAACATTAGCTTTTAAGTTTCAAAGATTTATTAAAAATTAAATATGAGTGTCGAGATTTGTATTAAATCTTAAAAATATTAATTTTTAATAAATCTTTGAAACTTAAAACCTAGTGTTTTTAATTTAATTTTATAAAATTTTCACATATTCGTATATTGTATATATAAAATTTGATAGAGCCTATTGATAGTTTAAATTTAATTTGTAGCCAATATAATTTTTATCGCTCACTGAACCTCTGATCTCTAGAACAAGCGAGACTTTTACCTCTGGAAATGACAATAAAAATTATATAATTTTGGAGTCATAGGCGTAGCCACGGGGGGGTTTGGGGGTTCAAACCCCCCATTGGACCCAAGTCATGACTAGATATTTAAGCTCTATAATGCAAAATACTTTTTATCTCTATATATTTTCATATATGGACCCTGTTATGCAATGGTGTGTCAAAGACCAAAAAATTCAAAATTGAGTTAAGCACGGAATATTGTTTCAAATGCTATAATTAATAGTATTTTTTATGAAATATGTTCTAAAAAAATTTATATTTAATGTTATTTGCACAATTGACAAGAAAAATTATACATAATCCAATGTAAACAAAAAACTTTATTGTTGATTTTCTCAAAACTCGATGTTTGGTCTTTGACACACCATTGCATAACAGGGTCCATATAGGGTAAGAGAAAGTAAAATATAATAATTTTCTCTAGCTTAAAAAAAAAAAAATTAAATAAAACGCAAAAAATTCGAGAAAATTCAGAATTTTCCCATTGAAAAGAATTGATTTTTGTTATGGTTTATAAAAAATTAAAGCCGCTTAAAATTGATTAAATCTCGCAAATGAAAAATAATAAAAATTATTATATAAATAAATTTTTTATTTTTTTTCTTGAAGAGGTCTGAGATAGGAGTCTGGTCAAGAGAAACACATAGAGAGGCACCCCGGTATTTTAGGCCCATATACATAAAATTAAGAGATTTGCATCATTTATTGCCTGATACGAGTTGATTGAAAAATTGCGGCACTTAATTAAGAAAGGGCGGGCCCGAGCCACCCCGAGGGGGGGTCAGGGTGAGGGCGAAGCGAAGGTGGGGTAAGTGGCTAGTCATATATCTCATTAGACGCCCTATACTGCCCTATTAGTCGGGGTGGGGGGGGGGGGAGAAATAATCCTAAACCCCCCCCATCAAAATCTCTGGCTACGCCTATGTTTGGAGTATAGGCTTTCACGGTTGTTATCATTAATAAAAGAATTTAGTTTTCGGTTTATTTGTAAAAATTGCAACGTTTCGTGCACTCATCATGTGGTCTTCTTCAGGTACAATTCAGTTAAGATGTAATAACGTTAACTGAATTGTATTTGAAGAAAGCCACAAAATGATTGGACGAAACGTTGCAATTTTTACAAATAAACCGAAAACGAAATTCTTTTATTAAAAATTATATAAATAAGAGAAATAAAATAATTCAAATAAAAACGTCAATCAATCAAACGAAACAAGCTGTTATAAAAAAAATTAATATAATTGAGCATTCGGCCCATGGTGGGCGTGGGAAAATTATTGGAGTACTAGCTGCGGTAGGGTTGCCTTCGGCAACCCTACCCGCAGACCCTGGCGGGCGGCGTCTCGGGATATGACTAAGAGTTGTCCAGATAAATGTATTTTAATTATTATGAAAAAGAGTTTTTATTTTTTATTTTAAATATTTGATTAATATATTTTTCAATTATTTACACCCTAAGGAAGCGTAATTTTAAATTTTATTAAAAACGAATGAAAAATAAATTTCAGGGGGGCAGGGGGGTGATTGAACTTTCTGATGTCTAAAATACCATTTTTCAATTATTTACACCCTAAGAAAGCAACATTTTAAATTTTATTAAAATCGAATGAAAAATAAATTTTAGGGGGGGGTCAGGGGGTTATTGAACTTTCTGATGTCTAAAATACCATTTTTCAATTATTTACACCCTAAGAAAGCAACATTTTAAATTTTATTAAAATCGAATGAAAAATAAATTTTAGGGGGGTCAGGGGGTGATTGAACTTTCTGATGTCTAAAATACCATTTTTCAATTATTTACACCCTAGGAAAGCAACATTTTAAATTTTATTAAAATCGAATGAAAAATAAATTTTAGGGGGGGGGGCAGGGGGTGATTGAACTTTCTCGAGGTCTAAAATACCATTTTTCAATTATTTACACCCTAAGAAAGCAACATTTTAAATTTTATTAAAATCGAATGAAAAATAAATTTTAGGGGGGGTCAGGGGGTGATTGAACTTTCTGGGGTCTAAAATACCATTTTTCAATTATTTACACCCTAAGAAAGCAACATTTTAAATTTTATTAAAATCGAATGAAAAATAAATTTTAGGGGGGGTCAGGGGGGTGATTGAACTTTCTGATGTCTAAAATACCATTTTTCAATTATTTACACCCTAAGAAAGCGTCATTTTAAATTTTATTAAAATCGAATGAAAAATAAATTTTAGGGGGGTCAGGGGGTGATTGAACTTTCTGATGTCTAAAATACCATTTTTCAATTATTTACACCCTAAGAAAGCGTCATTTTAAATTTTATTAAAATCGAATGAAAAATAAATTTTAGGGGGGTCAGGGGGTGATTGAACTTTCTGATGTCTAAAATACCATTTTTCAATTATTTACACCCTAAGAAAGCGTCATTTTAAATTTTATTAAAATCGAATGAAAAATAAATTTTAGGGGGGTCAGGGGGTGATTGAACTTTCTGATGTCTAAAATACCATTTTTCAATTATTTACACCCTAAGAAAGCGTCATTTTAAATTTTATTAAAATCGAATGAAAAATAAATTTTAGGGGGGTCAGGGGGGTGATTGAACTTTCTGGGGTCTAAAATACCATTTTTCAATTATTTACACCCTAAGAAAGCAACATTTTAAATTTTATTAAAATCGAATGAAAAATAAAAAAAATAAAATTTTGGGGGGGGGGCGCAGAGCGGAAAAATCTTTTCAAATGTCGAATTGTTAGGGGAGGAAGAGTTTTTATTTTTCATTTTAAAGATTTGATAAATATATTTTTCATAAAGCGAGTTAGATCCTGTTTTCCAATGCTTTGCTATGGGGTAATTGATAACCCCCAAAAAGGGGGGTTCCCTACCCCTAATTCGATATAATGATAGCCTAAAACCACCCCCGGAAAATTCCCTACCCATTAAAAAAAACTCCATGAAAATCGGTCCAGTAGTTTCGGAGTCTATGCGTTACAAACAGACAGACAGACAGACAGACAGACAGACAGACAGACAGACAGAGATTGTCTTTTATATAATAGTATAGATAGATCAGCACAGCGACGCGACATCAAATAACCACGTATTCCATTAATCTTTAAATATTTGTAATTTTCTAAAATCCTCTACGCTCTCCATACACTAACATTTAATCTTTTGGTTAAAATATAAATTAGTATTAGCAATTCAGGCTCTTTTAAAATAAAAATCAAATGGAAAGGGCAAATCATTAAATTAGGAATTAATAAAAGATTTACCCTCTCTCTTTTATTTTTTAATCTCGGTTTTTAACGTCAGCCCAATTGCTATAAATTAATTAAAAGCCTGGAATTAAAAAGACAACTAGAAAACATAAATTGTAATTAACTCAAAATGTCTCTTTTATTTTTTAATCGATTTTTTTTTTTTTTTTTGGAAATTCGGACGACATCACGAAAGAACGATTAAAGCTATTATTTTACCAAAAAAAAAAGGCAAATAAATAAAGAAAAGGAAATCAAAATTTTAAATTATGAATAAGACTCTCTTAACTTAAATGGGATCTATATACTGCATATAATAGCGGAATGTCCGTCTGCCTGTCTGTCTTGATCCAATCCGAGTCCCATCCCCGATCTCTCTGAGGAAAAAAATAACAATTTAATTATATAACAATTTTTATAGCAATGAGAAGTGGCTGTAGACGTTAAATTGGATATAGGAGACGTAGCAGCCAAGGAATTAAATAAAAAACTTTTATTTACTTGTTCATCGTCGTCGTTTCGGTCGCAAATCAAGCTCCTCACTACGATTAATTGTCAAAATACAAGATGTACAGTATCAACACAAATTATACTTCCTCCTTCCTCCCCCTCCCCCCCCGGGGGGGGGGCGGGGGGGGGGGGTGGGGGGGGTTTTTTTTTCCGCCGGAAGGAGAAAAAACAGCCCCCCCCCCCCCCCGCTCGCCCGCTTCTGATAAAAAAAGAAGGGGAGGGAGAAAAAAAGAAAAGAAGAACAGTAAGCCCCCCCCCCCTCGCTCGCTTGCTCGCCCTCCCCTCCCCCCCCTGCCCCCCCCCCATCAATGCAAATTATACAATATCTATTTAATTATTAATTGTAAGAAGCCCTAATCGAGCAAGTCACTTATAATACATATTGTAGTCATTAAATATTATTATTATTACTATATATAAAGCGCTAGCCACTGACTTCCTGTGTGAGGTGTATGTGCCTGTCAGGGCGCTGATTGACCAGAGTAAAAGGAGTTAGAGAGGGAAATTTAAAACTTTAAAATTTTGCCGAAGGCGCCAAACAGAGGCTAGAATAAATTTGATGCATTTGCTCACCAAAGCAAGGTGGTCCAGGGGGCGTGGCCTCCAGGCAACCGCTGAAGGCTTGTATATTGTATAATTTGCAATGACAATTAAAAATAATACTGTTCATCTAGTATTTTGACAATTAATCGTCCTCAGGAAAGTCGCGATTTGTGACCGAAACGTCGACGATTAACAATTAAATAAAAGTTTTTTTATTTAATTCCTTGGCTGCTACGTCTCCTATATCCAATAATTTGTATTATTTTTTCATATGAGAGATTTAATTATTTAATTAATTAGCATTTATTTTTCATAAGGCAATTCAATGCTTTCTAATGGGCAAATTCTGAATTTTCTGGAATTTTTCACTCCTCCTCTTTTGAGAATTTGTGGATCCTAGTATTTTTCTTGGACTCTCCATAACGATCTCTATAAGAAGATTTTGTTTTAAAATTCCAACGGGGAATTAGTCAAACAGAGCCTGACAAACGGACACTCCCCTATAATATAAATATAGATATTACAATTTGTAAAGATGGAGCTACAAGGTGTCCAGGAAAGGACTCACTGTTTTTTAAAAATTAAATAAATTGAAAACTCGAAATATCTATCCTCTGTCCTATTTTTATTTAAAATGCTAATAAAAAAAATCGTTTTGTCCCTGGAAAATTTTTAAGGAAGGAAGGAATAAAAAAAAAAAACATAAATGAAATAAAAATGATTGATTGATCTCTAGATCAAAGATCAACACAAAAAGAGCTTATTTGTTATTTATTTCCTTCCCATTCATTGAATATTATAGAAATTTTTCATTAAATCATGCTCCCCCCCTTCCCCTTTCTTTTTTTCAAAGAAAATCAAAAAGCGCTTCCTTCTTCATTTTTTTTTTTAAGTAAATAAATAATTAATATAATCTTGAAGAAAAAATATATTTTTTTTTTTTACTCTTGAATAAATATCTTATCAAAATAGGGCTTTGAGTGTGGGGGAGATTGGAGGGAGGGAAGAGGGGGTGGGGGAAGCGGATTAAATTTAGCAAGGGCGTGACTTTGCAGAGAGTGTAAGGATTTTATTGACAATATATTTATTTTATTTCTTATTTTTTTTTTTTCCCAAAAAATAATTTTCAATTTTTGTAGATAAATACACAGGGTGTTTATATGAAATTTAATTTTTTTTTTTCAATCTCTCTGCTATCCATTATCTATATTTCTATGATATTACCAGTATATAAAAGACTCTGTCTCATACTCTTAAAATTTGAAACTACTGGGCGGATTTTCATATTTTTTTCATTATGTAGACAATTTTCCGGGGATGGTTTTAGATAGGATTTCATTAATTCCGTTGAGAAAGAACCCCTTAGGGGGGAAAACATAATTTAATTTGGGAATCCATGGATTGGATTTTTAAGATTAGCCTCTTCAGAATTATAAATATTTAAGTAGTGAGAATATTCAAGGCAGCCAAAAGCAATAAAGAAAAATATATTTATCTTTAGCTTTATTTCATACGTTTGTCGACGTTTAGGCCGATATTCCGGCCTTCATCAGGACAAAGTGCTGTTTGCCTCGAGCTCATAGAGGCTCTTGGCAACTTGATCACTATTGAACCAGAAACCATAACATCCGACGAATGTTCGCTCAAACGCATTGTCAGGAGTTGCCAAGAGCTCGAGGCAAACAGCACTTTGTCCTGATGAAGGCCGGAATATCGGCCGAAACATCGACAAACGTATGAAATAAAGATAGGTGGTTAACACGATTTTGGACGGCGGTATAAAATCGGCGATATTTTATCGGTAGCAGGTGTGCAGACTCACCGGATTTTTACCGGTCAAACAATCAGTTGCCACGAGGTGACACGAGGTTTTTTTTTTTAAACATCACACTTTTTCTCATTCACACTCACACTCACACTCACACAGTCTTTTCGGCAACTCAGGTCATTTAAGACTTTAGACTATAACCGTTGTAATTAAAGTGTTAATATAAAAATATTGTGGGGTCAGGCATTTCTATTTAAGCCTTCTGGTATCCAAATGGCTTAAATAAAATCATCGGACTGCCTGGGTCCGAACCCGCTAAATCAGCCATTGCAATTAACACGCACTATCAAAACTAAGTTAAAACGTGGTAACTACAATTTCACTGAGCAGTCGAGACTGGAATGGTCGGTGAAAAATCGGGTGTGTGAAGCGGGTATTTAGTCACGTACGCCACTAATTCCCGACTGCCGGCGATACAGTGGCAGTGGCCGCTGCTGACCGGTATTTTACGGCGACGATCACGGTCGGCGTGTGTGCAACTCCCATTCCCACATGTGGTTCACTATTGGAATTTGGAGACCGGCATAAAATCGGCCGTCCAAAATCGGGTGTGTGTAACCAGCCATAAATATATTTTTCTTTATTGCTTTTGGCTGCCTTGAATATCCTCACTACTTATTATTGATTATAATAAAATTTATTTTTTGGTTGAGTTGTGATTATTTTTCTAAAAAAAAAAAAATGATTATTACTTGTAATATTTTATTTTTAATTATTAATTTTATCTTTGATTTGCCTTATATTTTATTTTCAAATTATTGGGGGTCACCCATAATGGAAGCTAAATGTTTTTTTTTTTATTTTTTAGTCTTTAGGCAGCATCTCAGGCCATTTAGACTTTATACGATACTCATTATTTAGCCAAATGGTATTATACCGGGACTATTTTTGTAATAATAAAAAAAAAATAAATAAATAAAATTTATGATCAAAATAGATAGACAATATCAAATAATTCAGAAACCCCCCCCCCCTCGCAAATTTTTTAATTCGATTATATCAATAATACAATGTGAGATTTCTGCTATCCAAATCTAGCTAGTAAATATCGTGTATGTGAATTAATTTATAGAGAACTTTCCCTCCCTCCCCTTGTTTTAAATTAAAATGTGAGATCCCCCCCCTCGAGGCTAGAGATATTGACAAATGTCATTAATTTTAAACCAGGTGAATAGGTGAAACAACATGTAGAGGGATAAATAAAAGGCTAAACTTTCTTTATTGCATTCGAATCCACAGTGACGTTTCGGTTGACTGAACCCTAACCATGAAGAAGGTCGCGTGGGTTTAATAGGGGGGATAAAGGGGGGGGGGAAAGGAGGGATAAAAAAAAAAAATTTTTTTTTTTAAAAATTTTTTTAAAAAATAAAAAAAAAAAAAATATATATTCGAGCAAACACGTACAGAATGCGCCTTTAAAACAAAAAAAAAGCCCCCCCCCAACCCCGGTTTGAATGCAATAAAGAAAGCTTAGCCTTTTATTTATCCTGCTGATAACCTTTAAGCCAAGGGACGCGAGTTCGGATTCCAGGCAGTCCGAAGAATATTTATTTAAATCATTTGCCATATGCCTGAACTCCCACGTATAACGAGTATCGTTAAAGTCCTAATTCTTGATAAAACAATGAGTAACATTTTGTGTTTACAGCCATTTCCACCCAAAATTGTAATTTTCTCCTTATTTAGATAATATAGAGATTCAATTGGAATAAATTTATCGACTCCCACCCTAGTCACAAACCAAGTTCCCCCCCTCCCCCTCCAAAAAAAAAGAGACGATGGATAGATAGATAGATGTAAGGAAATAAAAGAAAATTGATCAAGTGAATGAATGGACAAATAAAATGAACTCCTTTTCTTTATTAAAAGCCATTTGTTTCTATTTGAAAGAGAAGATTAGGGCCGTAAAAAGGGGACAGATTTAAACGAAAAAAAAAAGAAGAGTTAAAGAGCAAAGAAATGAGGGAATGTAATAATGATAGTGCACTGAATGTGTCTTCGCACCTGCTTTAGCACACCTTTGCGTTTTTTTTTCTCTCCCACACACTATCCATCTCCACCCCACACCCCCCCTTTTTACCCTCCCTTTCTCCCCTTGCCTCGCGCTTTCGTCACGTGATCGTCGTCATCGTCGTTATCATTTGCTTGAATTTATAGTGTCGTGATAAAATTAGTCTATTTGATGTTTGTTCTGTATTTACATGCGTGTGTGTGTGTGTGTGTGTGTGTGTTTGTCTTTGTAAAGAAATTCACTCTAATAGGGTTGTGTGTACATTTTCTTTTTAAACTTTTAATTGAGTTTCAAATTATTATAGATTTTATCCGTCATTTTCTAGGTTTAAGGTTTATTTTAAGTTCTAATGAATATGAACAACCCTTAAGGGGTTAAAGCATTATTTACATGTAAATGTGCGATAGAGTGGCGGTGTTTATTTACATGTAAACAATATGCATTGCTCGTCTTATCCATTATTATAGAACTTGAAATGTGAATAAGCCTTTATTTTATTACAATGTTTTTAGCTATTCAACAGTCAACATTTTGCTTATGTTCTGTATGTAAACAGGCTGGACGTTGTTTGAACTGTGCCTTTATTAAATTATCCGTATTATATAGGAGAGCTAAAACATGTATTGTGCATTATTCAACTAAAATTTTAATATCTTTTTAAAATTTTCTTTGTAGAAAAGGAATCTATTTATTATACTAATACTTTAATAAGCAGAAATTGGCGATTATTTGCTAAAGCATACTAGAGGGAAGGGGAGTATGAAAAAAACACTTTTCATTTTCATTTAGGCTTTGTCTTTACTTAAATATAATCAGATCATTTAACGAATTTTTTATTAGTATATTTGCCGACGTATTTTCCCGGGTAAGTTTTTTTTCCAGTTTGACTAAAGCATTCAAAAACCTCAAAAAAAAAAATTAGGTTCACAGATGACACATGTCACATGAGTGAGGTTTGGCACAGAATTACTGTTAAAGCATTTTGCTACGAGACGGCGCAGCGCAACCTTAAAGTTCCCACCCCCGGGGGGGCGCCCCCCCCCCCCCCCCCCTTTTCCCCTCTTGGGGCCCCCCTTCTTTCCCCTCGGGGGGTTAAAAAAAAAAAAAAAAAAAAAAAAAAAAATTTATATGAAAAAATTTTTTTTAAAAAAAGGGTTTTTCACCAAGCGCCCTTCGGTTGCTTTCTCCCTCTTACCTTAAAGAAACTGTCTTCACGATCTTATTATAACTGCAATGTGAAAATTAACGGCAGAACGATTCTTTGAATGCAGAAGAAGACGAGCCTGAACCAAGTGGCCAAATAATCGACTCTGGAGTGACCTATTTAACTTTAATCAGTTAATAGGCTCTACAGGGAGTTCGAAAGAAAATTCACACTCTGATGGCTTCCAACTTGAGAATAGACAACACTCAAAAATAAATTCATTCCTGTCTGTCTAATCTGCTATGAAAATAAAGCTCACAGGAACAGGTAGATGAAGGCAGCCAGCAAAGAACAAAAGCTTTATTTAAATATCGACGTTTCGGGAACGCATCGCTCCCATCTTCAGGACGATAAATTGTTAATGTTGTTTAGATTGATACATACAAAATTATAATACAAAATTTGCATATACCATTAAATGTATGTTTGCCCTCGGGGTTTGGTATAGGGGTTAGCGTGCTAACCTCGTATACCAAAAGTCGCGGGTTCGGACCCCAGGCAGTCCGATGATTTTATTTAAGCCATTTGGATACCAAATTGCTTAAATAAGAATGCCTGAACCCAAATATATTGATATATATTATTCAAATAACGGTTATCGTATAAAGTCTTAAATGGCCTAAGTTGCCGAAAAGACTGTGTGAATGTGAGTGTGAATGAGAAAAAAGAGTGAGTGTTTTTTAATTTAAAAAAAAAAAATGTGTGTTTAATTGTCTATGAGAATTGTAGCAGGTGCCTAGGCTTAATTTATTGTTGAATGGGCCCGAAAAATCAGCACTGACCAAGATTAAAAGACTGATTGTATGACCTACATGTATCAATCTAAACAACATTAACAATTTATCGTCCTGAAGATGGAAGCGATGCGTTCCCGAAACGTCGACGATATTTAAATAAAGTTTTCGTTCTTTGCTGGCTGCCTTCATCTATCTGTTCCTGTTAATTATCACTCAGCCATTAATTTCTTCTTTTCGAAAATAAAGCTCGAATGTATCGACTACAAGTTTTTCATGCCTTCCGAGATATAAACTTAAATGTAATATATTATGTTCTCTCTTTAGGACATTCTCCCTAAAAGGATTGGTGGCAAGTGCGGATACAAGAGGAGGGAGTAAAGGGGGTAAATACCACCCCCTCCCCTCTCGAGATTTAAAAAAAAAATTCTTGGGAATTAAATTTTATTTTTAATATCTTATAAAATTTTAAAATTACTACTTCTAAAATACTTTAAAATTTGATTTGTATAGCCCTACTGGTAAACAAGTACAGAATACAACTTTAAATTACCGAAAGAGAAAGTTGTGCGACTAGTTACACCAGATTTCTCCCTCTCCCCAAAAAAACTCATCTGGATCCGCCCTTGGTACGAGTTTTAAAAGAGTAGTCTGTTTTTGGAACGCCCGGTGTTTTATCAATTAAAAAAAAACGTGACCGAACTTCCAACAGAAGGATATTGAAAATATCTGAAAGAAGATATCGTTAATAAAAACTCAATTCATCCATCAGCCGATAATTAATCATACTTAAAAAAAAAAAATAGCTTATTTGTTTATTTACTTATTTATTAATTGATTTTAATTAGCTATACAAAATTCATTTAAAAGATGGAAAATAAAGTTATCTTCTTGCTCCTTTAGAAGGATTAAAAAAAAAAACCGAGGCGATGTTTTTATTTTCAATATAAAAAAAGCAACTCTCACCCTAATCATGTTTTAAATTTAAAATTTCTCAACATTGATAACACAGGGGAACAAAAAAAAAACGATTTTTTTTTTTGTTGCCGGGGTATTTGAAGCTATTCCTGTTTTGGGTAGCACTGATTCCAAAAATGCTATCAGTTTTCCCCCATCCCCTCTAGTTTTAGAGTTATTGAGAAAATTAAATTTTAATAGAAAATGTAGAGCTCTCTTATTTTGAATTAGCTAGAATTTTTTTAAGTGTTACCCCTTAAGAATACGCAGATAGATGAATTACATAGGAATTTATTTGAAATTCCTATCGGGATCACAGTTTATTTTTCCGAGGTGCTTACGTGTTCGAAGACACACACCTCAAATCCAACCGGCCTCTGGCCGTAGCCATCTACCGGCACCCCATGAAGTTACATCATTTTCTCTCTCTAACTCCTCCTCCTGCTTTCGTCTCTAGCTAGTGAACTAATCCTTATTTCTGGTTCCAACCGGCTCCTTATATCCATCCTCTTCAATGCGCTATGGAGGATGTCCTAGTTTGAGGAAGGACCCCCTAAGAATGCATCACTGAGAGGGAATCTTCTTTACGTTCCTTCCACAGGACGGGATGTCACAGCAACTCCCTCTCCTCGTAGAGTTGCCTGAGGGCCTTTGTGGTGAGATCCAATAATCCAATCCAGTGTGCTTGAGGATTTGTTTACATTAAACAAATATTTTTATTTAATGAAAAAATCCCTTACACCCAGGATTTGAACTGGGCTCTTCATTGTAGAAGTCGACACCCTAGCTCGCTACACCAGCGAGCGCCCCTAATTACATAGAAAGTTTCAGCTCAATTAGAAGTGATTTAGTGGGGCAAAACACCGCTAAAAGCTGAGAAAAATAGAATTTTTTCAGTTTTTTTTAATTTGGACATCCCTAATGCAATTTTTTCCATTTCTGAATGCAAATACCATATTTTTCCGATATTCTATAGTGTATTTAGCTATCTAAAAACCATTCATTCGTAAAAATCTGGTAATTATTAGTGAAATGATAAAAAAATAGTTAAATATATCTAAATAGTTAAAGATTTATTCCTCCAGTAGAGTTCTATTGTCGAAGAGAGAGCAAAGCGCCTAAAAGATAGGCAACCAACGTGTTTTTTTTTTTACCAAACTGATTGATAACTGTTTTGTTTATAATTTCGTTAATTATTAACCGATTTTCACGAATGAATAATTTTTGGAAAGCTAAAGAACTAGAAAATATCATAAATATATGATTTTGGAATTTAGGGATGGAAAAATTTGTATTAGGGTGTCCAAAGTAAAAAAAAAAAAATCGAAGCTTCTAGCCGTGTTTTGCCCCACTAAATCACCTCCGATTGGACTGATACTTTAAATTTCTATGTAATTCATCTATCTGCATATGTTTAAGGGGTGAAGCCTTAAAAAAAATCATGGTAATTCAAAATAAGAGCCTCTTTGGAACACATTTTCTATTAAAATTTAATTTTCTCTATATTTCTTTCTAGTTTATAATAAATTCATAGTAAGACAGGGGTCACTTCGAAATCTGCATTTTGGCATGGCTTATAGAAAAGAAAAAAAATTCCTTCACATTCTTTTTTCTGGTTGATATATTATATTATAAGTCAAAGTTTAAACGTTTCGTTTTTTTCCCCTATTCTAAAATGGCAGTTCTTTCGTTCCACAAAAACTCGCCCCTAGAATTACCGAAAAGGTTTAATTCATTCGGAAAAACCCAGAGAGGGGAGACGAGAACGAGAAAGAAGAAGTATTATTCAAGCAATTATTCAAACAAAAACGGATTTAGAGCAAAACATTTCCGTAAGCCATTAAAATTAGATTTAAATATAAAAGGATTAAAAAAGGAAAAAAATAAAAAAAAAAAGATTCTCACTTGGAATATTTTTCTAGAAGGAAAGGAGTTTAAAATATTTTTGATTTACTGTTAATAAACATTAAACGTTAAAAAGAACTCAAATATTTATTCTATACCATGCTATGCAAAAGTTTTGATTCTCCTCTATACTCAAATGATTTCTATATTCTGATATAGTCTTATATACAATATCTAAAAGATTAATGAAAACCGAAAATTAAGAAAGAAAGGAAAAAGTAAAAAATGAACTTTGCATTTTGTCTTTATTAACCGTTAACGTTTCGGTGAATAATCATCAGGAATTTGCTAATTTATTTAATTTAAATTAACGTTTTTACCTCTAGTGTTTAAGTCAAGACCTTCCTCAGAATTATTTATTCTTTTACTAAATTGATACTGGCGACCGTTGGCACTAGTTGAAACATATTCATATAGGAAATATAAATTATACACTAGGTTATTTGTTTCAATTTTATTTTATTGACTTAATACGTATTTCTGACACTGTGTGTGTCATCTTCAGAAGTTTACAAATGACTGACAATTTTCTTTTTATTTGGGAATTGATGGTGCGGGGCGAGGGCTTTTCAAGTTGGGTGGGGATTCAGGTGGACCAATTAGGTGTATGATGGGAGGTACTTACTACGTACAGTGAGGGACAATATTAAGTCCCTCCCATGTGTTTTTTATTTGTGATTATTTCATTTTTTTTAATATTTTATATTTTTTAATGGAAACTTTCATGGTTCAAACCTAAAAAATTTCCAATAAAGATTTTCATTTTCTTTTATAAAAACAATGAAATAATCACAAGTAGAAAACGCATCGGTGGGACTTAATATTGACCCTCACTGTACTTACTATGCTGACCTCCAAGTACAGTGAGCGCCACAATTAAGTCCCCACCTGATAGCTTTAGCCTTAAGTGTATGGTATGGAATATGGTAAATGGTGAAATAATTTTAAATTTTAAAAGGTAAAATAAAATCATCTGTACCAGATTTTACGCTTTACTTTTTCGGTCATTAAAATTATTTCACTTTACACCATACATATACTTAAGGCTAAAGCTATCAAGTGGGGACTTAATTGTGGCGCTCACTGTACCTCCCATCATACACCTAATTAGTCTACCACCCAACTTAAAAAGCCCTCGCCCCGCTCCATCAATTCTCAAATAAAAATAAAATTGTAAGTCATTTATAAACTTCTGAAGATGACACATACAGTGTCGAAATACGTATTAAGTCAATAAAATAAAATTGAAACAAATAACCTAGTGTATAATTTATATTATTCCTTTATGAAAAAATATGGGGAATGACTTCCCCGAGACTTTCTCGTATATTCTTTTCGAATTACGTCTGGGTGTGTGTGTGAACACGATTGCTTAAAAACCAAAGCAGCTAGATCAATGAAATTTGGTATATGCTCTTTGCACTAAAATTGTAGATTTCTATCAACAAATGCATTTGTTTATATTTACCCTTTTTTTTTAATAATACCTGATTTTGTTTTGATTTTTTATCAAAATTAACGAAATTTTCTTTTACTTCTGTGATTATTTAAAAAACTATTCAGTTTTCGAAAAAATGTCAAAGAATAAAAACTTTTTAAAATAGAGTATTTTATCATAATATAACAAAAAAATTGAAAATTTCAAAATTTTTGAAAAAACTTTTTAAGTAAAGTAGTACTTCCAAGTGACTTATTTACTCCAAAAGTTGATAGAAATCTACAATTTTAGTTTAAGGAGCATATACCAAATTTCATTGATCTAGCTGCTTTGGTTTTTAAGCAATCGTGTTCACACACACACACAGACATAATGCCAAAAATAGTTTTTTTGGACTCAGGTAGGTCTAAAACGTGGAGAAACATCAAAATCTCGAAGTCGAATTTTTTTACGATTACAATACTTTCTCTATACGAGAAAGTAAAAAGATACTCAGCATTCTTGCTATTAAAATTAAATATTTCGATTGTATGGGGACCTGGCAACGGATTAGAAGAGCAATCACCCAGTTAAGCAGTGCCAAGCATGGCAAACCTCGGATGGGTGGCCCCGAGGAATCAGTGTTGAACGTTCCCCGTTGCCGTCGGTATATATATTAAATAAATATAATACTGGTACACCAATATAATGTAAATATGTAAAGTTAATGGTATAACCCTAATGACCTCAGCAAATTAAATAAAAAAAATAGCTCGATAATTACGAGGATGACCTAGAGCAGACAACGAAACGTTATCATTCATTTCAATACAAAACGTATGAAATAGCCAAATAAATTCAATCTTAAACATGAATAACATAATTTGAACGAAGCAAAATAGAACAACTAAAAATAGCCTTGAATAAACAAACAAGAGAAAGACGGGATCGCCTTGTCCAATTAAAAATGCACTCTACGAAGACATGCCAAAAGGGTTGCCTGTCTATCCAGGCTGATTAAAGGAAATTATTAATTTCTTTAAATTTCCTCAATTTAATCAAGTAGACTACATCTCGTTGCGCTAAGAACCTGCTCTAACAACAACAACAAGATCACGTGATGTTTCGTTCAAATCTGGGCCAGTAAAACACGCGAGGGATTTCGGTTTTCGGGTTTATTTATAAACTCAACTCTCTTTTCTGGATCAATAAATGCCCTTTTGTGTTTTTCTTAATAAATAATTTCATGTTATGCAAAGATTCGATCAGAGCTCGAGATTAAGCCGTTGCTTTATTTATAAGGGCTTTTCTCAATCTTGCTTTAATAAATACGTAACATTCAAGAGTAGAAGAAAAACATAGATAAAATTAATTTTGTAAAATTCTCTAGTCAAAAAAAAAAAAAAAAAAGATTGATTTCTTAATAATTAAAGTTGTTTGCTGGAAGGTAGACACACCAAAGCATAAAGGAACCAAGCGCCATTATGATCGAAATTGAGATAAGACCTCCATTTTGAAGGGAAAAAGAAGATCTACCTTTTTATTTAAATCACAATATTATTACTCTGGATGTAAAAAAAAAAACAAGAAAAAATTCATTGTCAATGGTTTTGTTTACAATTGTGCGAATGAAATGCCCCTTGTCTCAGATTTAGGTTGATGGCGCTTGGTTCCTTCATGCATAACCTCGTCCAAATATGGTTATTGTTCTCACTCAGGGCTTTGTTAGGAGGGACAAAGCTTAATTTGCCGTTCCCTCCTTACCGATACTATAAAATACTGTACCTAAATTATTTTCTAAAATTTCTATCTCTATCGAAGGAAAATATCAATAAAAGAAGACTTTTCGGTCTTAATTAATAAAGACTTTAGTTCTTATGAGCCGAAATGAGCATAAATAATAAAAATTATAATACAACATAAAATTTTTTTAAATTATAAAATCATAAGGGGGCTCGCTGGTGTAGTGGAATAGGATGTCGGGTTCTACAAAGGAGATCCGTGTTCAAATCCTGGGCGTGAGGGATTTTTCATTAAATAAAAATATTTATTTAATGTAAACAAATTATCAAGCAGGCACTGGATTGGAATATTGGATTTCACCACAATAGCCCCCAGGCAACTCTACGAGGAGAGGGAGTTGCTGTGACATCGCGCCCTGTGGAAGGGACGTAAAGAAGGTTCCCTCTCAGTGATCCATTCCTCGAAAGGAGTCGGTGCTGAGGGAGTCCCTCCTCAAACTAGGACATACTCCCTAGCATAGAATAGGTCGGATAAAAGGAACCTGAAATAAGGATTAGCTCGTTAGCAAGAAATTAACGCAGGAGGAGGAGTTAGAGATAGGAAATAATGTAACTTCACGGGTGCCGGGTGATGAGTACGACCAGAGACCGGTTGGGTTTGAGGTGTGTGTCTTCGTGCACGCAAGCACCTCGGTTAAATAAACGGAGATCCCGATAGGAATTTCAAATAATAATATTTTCAAATTTTATCTTCATATTAAATTTAAATTTATTCATTATAAATTACTATTAAAGAGATTTTTTTTTTTGCTTCAACTCATAAAAAGAGATGGTGATGTATAAAGATAATAACAGAGAGAAATAAATTTATTAAATAATTTTGTCACTTTCCAATTTTTCACATCGTTAACTCTTCTCTCTCTCTCTCTCTCTCTAAAATGTTATTTTATTCCGTAATAGAGCGCACATATTTGTATTATCTGCTCATATTTATATCTGTTGTCGGATCCGATAAAAGTTTCTCTCTTGTGTGTGGCTGCATTTGTTATCTCTAGACGATAAATCAGGGATTAATTTTAAAGCCAAGTCTCAGTTAATTTGTACATATTGATAATTTTCATTTTTTTTTGTTTAAATGTGCTTTGACAACCGAAGATTTATCACTGCAGGTATCGTATATTCTGGGAGGGGGAAGGGGAGGAGAATATAATTAAACTAACTAAATAAATTTAAAGTTGGAATTAAAAAAAAAAGTATTGAATAACTGTTACGATATCATTATGAAATAATAAAAAATCTAGCATAAAAATTTATCTAACAAATTTGGTTGAAGCTCTAGTTAGGCCAATCACTCCCTATAGAGTGTTGTGTGAATTATGGTAGGGTTTGAGGTTTTATGATAGACATAAACCATCCCTTTGGAAAAATAGATTAAGGAATTCCTCTATCTCGAATGAGCCAGATCGGTGAATTTAGTAAATAATTTACCCTAAAATTGTATATCTGTTTCAAATTTTGGAGAATTACAATACTTCAACCGGAAGTAGTTAGTATTTCCTAATAAGATTATAAAAATTATTAAAATATTTTAATCTGGTATTAATTTTGAAAGTGGTAATTCCATTCTTGGTAAGAAGGGTTTGAAAGTTTTATAAACATATACCATAATTTAAATAGCCGGGCAACAAATTAATAGGAGAATTGATAGCAAAGAATTGAAATATATTTTCGCATTTGCTACTCAAAAGAGAAGTGATTTCTTTCTCACTTTCTTTACTAAAAATATTATTTTTATAATACTTCTATAATCTTAGGTAAAGTAGGCCTACTTCCGGTTGAAGTATTTACTAAAAATTTGAAACATCTCCAATTTTAGGGAAGAATTATTTATTAAATTTCATCGATCTGGCTTCTTGATTGGAGATAGAAGAAGAATTCGCAAATTTTTACTTTCTCTTATTTTATTTAAATTTTATCTATTGTCTGAACATGCACATTCTATGTTGTAAGACCTCTCGTTACAAAATCGAAATAACAGTTGTTTTTTTTAAGAATATAAATAAGAATATTTTAACGCCCCGAGATATTATTACTGGTATAAAGGTCTATAGATATCGGAAAAATTTTACTAAAAATTGGGAACAAGTTTCGTTCAAATTGTGAAATAAGTTAATTTTTCCAAATAAGAAGATAAGATTAATTAAAATGTTGAAATTCTATTAATTTGAGATCAAATTCATTTGATATGAAAAGGCTAGCTATATCGCTATATAGATTGTTCAAAAGGGTTGGTTTATGGTCTATCATAAAAGACCTCAGAACCCTAGCCCAGGTAAATTACACAGACACTGATATGTAGTGGTGAGTCGATTGGGCTGCCTAACTAGTAGGCGTTTGAAATGTTAGGGTGAAATGTTATGTTCATGGTATATTGTTATATAATATATTGCTTGAAATAATAATTAAACATAATGGTCGGCGAGTCGACAAAAATGGGCAAGCTAATATTTTCAGAATAGGTTGCATTTTAGTGATGGAAAGATACTCTAGAGTCAGCACTTACAGTACCGGGGCCTTTGGCGGGAATAGGCCGGTAAAGATTGCGGGAAGATGGTTTTTCGCAAATATCTCGAAAACTATGCGGTTTTCCGCAAAAATTCATCTATACAAAAATAATCAAAATTAAATTACAAACAAAAATGGTCTAGTACATAATCACGCTCAAGTGAACGGTTCGGGAGATATAGAGGGATAAATTTTATAATTCATATAATGGTTGTCATGGTAACAAGATATATTTCTCTATATCAGTGTCTCCTTTCACATTAATTACAAATTTTACCCCTCTATATCTCCTGAACCGTTCACTTGAGCGTGATTATGTACTAGACCATTTTTGTTTGTAATTTAATTTTGATTATTTTTGTATAGATGAATTTTTGCGGAAAACCGCATAGTTTTCGAGATATTTGCGAAAAACCATCTTCCCGCAACTTTACCGGCTTATTCCCGCCAAAGGCCCCGGTACTGCAAGTGCTGACTCTAGAGTATCTTTCCATCACTAAAATGCAACCTATTCTGAAAATATTAGCCTTCAGAAAACTCTTGCCCATTTTTGTCGCCAGCTCTCCGACTATAACGCTCTTGGGCGTTAAGATAAAGTTTGTACAGAAACTGAGCCGAACGAGGAACAAAAAAATGAACCCGTTTATCGTTTTACTTTTTCTTAATACGATATTATTCGTATATAGACAGAAAATATTGAGATCGAGAGAAAATACGATGTCAAGATTTTGATGGAGATATACGTTTTGAGATCTTCTGATTCTAAAAAAATCGGGTGTGACTGGTCGCACAGCACACAACTTTCTCTTACCTTTGGAAATCGAAAGTTGTGTTCTGTGCTTGTCACACCAGATTTTTTCTGTCGAGATATATTTAGTTTCCGCCGATATATTAAAACTCAATCCCACCCCATGGAGGTGTCTAACTTAAATATAAAATTTCAGCCTCATAGCTCAATTCATGCTTAAAATTGAACACAGACAAAACGCGAAAACCACTTTTTTGGATTCAGGAGACCTCAAAACGTGTATATCCGTCAAAATCTCGACATCAAATTTTTGACATGAATCCAATACTTTCTCTATATATATATTAACATATATAGAGGTAAGAGAAAGTAAAAATTTGATTTCAAAATCAATTAATACATGTAAATAAAAAAAAAAGACAAAGAGAAATTAACATTCTAAATCCCCAAATGGGATCCGGGTTCACTTTTAAGTTTTTGTTTTTTTTTTACTTAAGAATAAATAAGCAAATGTTTTTTAATTCGTATCATTTCGTAGCTACCTGCGAGGCTATTTCAATTTCTGTTTTATTTAATGTAATAATATTCGCTGTTTAGGAGATTAAGCCCCGGGAGCAGGGGATAGAGGTGGAGGGGGAGGGGGAGGATAAAGATAAGTTTAATAAAAACATTAATGCCCCAAGGGAATCTCTCTTTCTCTCTTGTTTGCTTTTAAATAAACTTTTTGCCATTTGAAGTTGCTTTTTGATAATTGATAATAAATTTAATTAAAGCTGCGTTTTATAGAAAAAAAAAATTTTTTTATCTTTACAAAAAAAAAAAAATAAATATATTATATTCAACATAAAAGAACTTCAAATTAAAAAATGTTTATGAAAGGGAAAAAATAAGCTTTTTGAAATACAAATTTTTTTTATAAATATATTAATCTTCTAGATAGAATAGAATTTTTTTACTCAGGGCTTGAAATTATCTCTTAAATTGAGTAAATGGAATAAGATCAATCAATAGAAAGAAATTTTTTTTTTTTTATTTAAATGCGCCATCAAAGTGAAACTCATTCTATAGAATAAGATTATTTATTATACTTTATTTTTTTCCTTATTTATCTTCTGATTGAAAATTTGATTATAATATGATATTGACATTTATAAAAAAAAAAAAATTAATTAATTAGATTTTTTTTTATTATTAAGCTACGTATTTAACAAACTCAATTCAGTACGGTAGTTGCTGAGATCATGACAAATTTAATTAAATATAATTTGATACGTAGGGCTTATAGCTGGTAGTTCAATCAGGATAGGTGAGAAGAAGAAGAAAATTCGCAGATAGTTATATTTCATTATTTTTATTCCCATCATGTTAACGTTTCGATCCCAGTTGGGATCATTCTCAGAACAAACACCAATTTTATTTAATTATTTATTTATCTTCTCTCGACATTTTGCAATGTATAGAAGTAAGTCATTATTATAAATTCAAAGACTATCACAGTTACAAATACAATATAATGAAAATTATATTTAAATAATAAATTACATTCATATAATTTTCCTTTTTCCCCCATTTTTACTTGTAGTAGGCCTACTCTTTAATGCTATAGAGAGATTTTGACAAAAGGTGGGTTCTAATTACTTTCTCCGCGACCGCTTGATGCGGACTAGGAGAGCATTAAATAACTTAGGCCCAGCTCCACAAGCCGACCTCTCGCCGACGCGTACGGACTGGATTTGTTCTGAGGATGATCCCAACCGGGATCGAAACGTCAACATAATGGAAATAAAAATAATGAAATATAACTAGCTGCGAATTTTCTTCTTTTTCTCACCTATTCTAAATATAATTTAAATTATTGTACTGAAATATTTAGATACAAGTTTTAGTTTTTCAAAAAGGGGGATCTGGTGTGACTGGTCGCACAGGACACAACTTTCTCTTACTTTCAGGCATTCTGTACTTGTTTACCAGATTTTTTGTGTCACTTCAAGTGATATACACTAACTAGCCTAATTCATATGTAAATACAATACATCAATTTCATCAACTTTCTCTAATAAAAGAGAGGGTTTATTTGGGTTTAAGAAATGACGGCCTTCGATTTTTTTTTTTTTTTTTAAAGAAATAATTTCCAACCTTATTTCTTCTTTTATTTCCAAATATGTGATTTTTATCTTTTATCCAATATCTCGTCCAGGTATTGGCAATAAAAATAAATTTCATAAATAAAAAAATACAATAGTAAACGGACAGGCTTTTTTCTATACTAAAAGTTAATCAAATTTATTTTTATGTCCGGAATTGCATCAAGTGATGTCTGACAGAAAGGCGATGGCAATCTAAAGAACCTTATTTGTGCTTATTTAGATAAAAACCATGACTACAGTACATAAGAAAAGAGAACGCCTCCTCGTGCTTATTAAATTTCGTATTGAAGAACAATAAGCTAACTACAAAGTCTTCGACTTAAAAAGAAGAGCAAATTCTACTAATGGAGATAAACTGCGCACATTGAGGCAGGCCAGCTCAGTATCTGAGATAAACACTTTGCAGAAATCAGAAGCAAGGCAGTTCTGAAAGAGTCGAGAACTTGTGAATCTGACACAGAAACTGTGTGACATGTGTCTCTTGTGAACTAGTTTTTGTTTTTATAGGTATAATACTCCTATGGAATAAAACTGCTCTCCAATGTTCTAGGATGTTATACAGATTTTTTGGTTGAACTGCACCTCAGCTAAAATATCAAATTAGATTACAGTAAAAAATATTGATTCCTGACTAATATTTTCCATCTTTTACTTAATAGTTTGAAAATGATTATCAATTAATGTATATCAAAAATATTAATTATAATGAAGGGATTGGGGATATCAGCCAAATTGGGATGCACCGGGTTCAATAAAGGTCAATTTCCACTAGGTCGTGCCCCTGCCGTGCCTTCTGCCTCTCTCCAATGCTATTTAAATAGCAAGTCCGTTTGAGAGTTACGGCAGCAGCACGACCTAGTGGAAATTGGCCTTAAAACTCCCAAAATAAGAATTTTTTGTTTTAATTTATTAGACCATCCTTAATTATTGGAAATTGTACACATTAAAGGGAGGTGAATAGCTGAGTAGAACTTGTAGTAAGGAATAAAGAAAAGAGCAATTGCAGATTTAGGTCTTTTAAGCCGAGGTTTCGGTCAGATATACGTCCATCTTCAGACGAGCTGTCGAACGAGCGAAGTTTTGTTTTGACATACGAGCGAAAATTTGAGATACGAGCTTGGCATATTTAACGATTTAAGCTATTGCATATTTGTGGGATTTTATTCATCTTTTGTTGGCAAAATCAAAAACACGTAACAAAAACAATTTAGGGGAGGCATTTTTGGGGCTGGAACCGATTAATAGCATTTCAATGGAGGAAAATTGCTTTGAGATACGAGCAAGGTTACGGAACGAATTAAACTCGTATCTCGAGGTACCCCTGTATTTGCTTCATACAAATTCTATTGTGTCCAATTTCCAATAAATGAGGATGGTCCAATAAACTTAGGTCGAAACGTCTTATTCTGGCAGTTTTATTGAACCTGTTTGGCTGATATCTCCCTGCCTTCATTATAATTACAGCACAGCCACAACTACAAGCAGAATGAGAAGACAATTTATGAAGTGGTCAAGAATTAGTCTAATAGCATGACTGACTCTTGGTGGGGGTAAGTCTTCGTCGTCCATTTGAATAGATTATTTCAAATTATTTATTTTCCTCTTTGATTAGGAAGTTTAATAATAAATTAAATTCCATCCGAATTAACATAAATTAAATGAAAGTGAGCAATCCATGATAATATTGATAGCATTATTTACACGATTTAATTGCAAATTATCTGTATAAATTAAACATCAATTATGTTTGTTAAATCTTTGGGATTTTCATAAATTTTCTAAAATTAATTTGCCAATTTGCTTATTTTCATGGTGGAGGGGGGGGGAGGGGGGATGTTTGATTGTGTGTTCATGTGAGTGAGTGAGTGAGTGGATCATATAGATATACAAATACACACACACACAGGTTGGCACGCGTGCACGATACACGCACACTTGAACGCCGGGCACAATCCTCTCTCCTTTCCCCATCTATCATCATCATCACCATCGCTTCTTCTTCTTTTTATCATTTAAGCCGTGTCGCCAAAGCAGAATTATCGTTTAGATGTTTCGATGTGACTGACTACACTTGCTCTGTATGTGGCTGTCTGTCTGTGTGTGTGCGTGGGTGTTTTTCTTGCTCGAATAGTCAATCAGTGGAGAAAATTACACAAGAGTAATTATTATAAATTTATGCTTTAAGTGCCTTGAACGTAGGCAACCCGATCTTCTTAAAGACTTGGGTGGTTGCCTACACTTAAGGCTCTTTAAAAAAATGTTTTGGGAAAAATATTCCGAAGTTAATGAAACTTCTACAGGTTATTTGGGGGTCGTCGACTTCGAAGACCCTGTGCTTGGAGGGGAGGGGAGGGGGGGCAATAATCTTAAAAGTTTTGGATTTTTTTTCAGTTTTTTGCTTATATTTCGTAAACTAAGCATATATTGTCAACTATAGTCCAAAGCAAAGTTGTAGAGCATTAAATTTTTTTTAAAATTTGATACATAATATGAATTTGTAGACTCAATATTAACCGAGATATGGCTGATTACATTTCAAGAGGGGTTTCATTTCAATTGGTCTAACTTTGAGCGGCCGTATCTCGGTTAATATAATTAGGTCTATAAATTCGTTTTATGTTTTACTAAATTTTAGGAAATTTAATGCTCTGTAACAGGGATCGGCAACCTATGGCCCTTTGCAACTTTGTGCGCGGCCCGCCAAAGGTGAACTTAGTCTGATTTTTTTTTTTGACTATTCGGGCTTCTCTAAAATCAAGAAAAATAAGATACTTGGCATCAAAAGTTTCAAACAACCAGCAAAAACCATTCTCTCTTTTAAGCTCTGGAAATATTGAAAAATAATTGTATTTTATTATTACATTTGAATGTGCGGCCCGCATAAAAAATATTATTTTGAAAATGGCTCGGCCGCGGAAAAAAGTTTGCCGACCCGTGCTCTATAACTTTTTGGGATTATGGTGGACGAAATATGCTTTGTTTACGAAATATAAGCAAAAAACTGAAAAAAGTCCAAAATTTTTGAGGTTTTTGCTGCCCCCCCTCCAAGTTAGCACAGGGTCCTCGAGGTCAACGACTTAGGATAGACATCCTAGAGTACCCCCAAATAACCTGTAAAGATTTCATTAACTCCGGAATATTTTAATTTTAACTGGACTACTTGAGAATGAAATAAAAACGTGATTTTAAATTTGAAAAAATATAAAAGGAAAATTTTCTCCACTTAGAATTGTCCATTTTTTCTGTTATACTTATTTATTTATTTATATTTCTCTCTCTCTCTTTCTCTATTCTATTTATTTATAATTTTAAAAGGAAAGCTCACGAATGAATGAACGTTTTTCTTCTGTTTCTTATCTGTTTCAAATATAGAATTGAAGAACTCTATAGAGACCCAAGTGAGTGAATTCAAATCGCAAATCGAGAGCAAATGCGTACTACAGTAGTGTGGAGAGAGCCCAAGGCTCTCCCTTCCCTCCCAGGGACTCCGGCGGCGCCATCGTCTCCTCAACGTAAATATAAACATTTATTTATTATTTTTCCTTTATTCATATCTTGGGTAGGTGGCCCTGAGGTCGAAGCCGAAGCGGCTACTAATAATAATAATATCCTCACAAATAGACAAATTAATTCTTTTTTCTTTCCCCATTAGAGATAAAGTTAAATCCTCCTCCCCCCCCCCAACCCCTTGGTCTGATTACACGACATGAAAGGGCCATTTATAAACGAATAAATAAATTAGTATATCAAATAGTAATAAATAAATATATTAATATTATCCCAATTGATAATTTAATTTTCATTTATTTGATCTTTTAATTATAAGCGAATTGGATCTGGATATTTTTTATTTTAATGTGGGTACATTCAATTTAGATTTAGATTTTTTTTTAACGAAAGCAAAATTAATTAACGAACTGAAATACTAATGAGTTGGGGGAGGGGGGATTAATTTATATAAAATATTGCATGTCAAAAATTATTTAGGGAATTGAAATTATACACCACTAGGTTATGTGTTTCAAAATTACTTTATTTACTTTATTTCAACATTAAGTGCCGTATAAATTTTGAAACATATAAGTTAGCGGTATAATTTCAAATTGCCTAGATTTTTTTTAAAGTGTTACCCCTTAAAAATATACAGATATATGAATTACATAAGAATATAAAGTTTCAGTCCAATCGAAGGTGATTTAGAGGTGTAAAATACTGTAAAGCTTAGAAAAATCAATTTTTTTTTTTGTTTAAATTTTGGACACACCTAATACAATTTTTTCCATCCCTGAATGCAAAAAAAAAAAAACAACATATTTGTAAAATATTCTATAGTTCTTTAGTCAGGGCCGTGTAAACACAGGATGCGTTGCATCGGGGCGCTTTCGTATAAGGGCGCCATAATAAACGCAATACAGGCTGGAGAAAAGGTTCCGCCAAAAAAAAATGTTTGAAGGCGGCAAAAATTTTGTCTCTTAAAAAAAGGTAAAATAATTTCCATGGGCGAGGAAAAAAAATTCCGCGGGGCGGAAAACTTAGGTTCCGAGAAAGAAAAAATTTTTGAAGGGCGACAAAAATTTTGTTTCTTTAAAAAAAAATTTCCGTAGAAAAATTTTTGAGTTCAGCCCCCCCCCCCCCCGAAAAAATTTCTGGTTGTAAGGCGTCAACTACTGTTCTGCACCGGGGCGCCCCAAATCCCCTGCCTTTAGCTTTCCAAAAATCATTCATTCGTGAAAATCTATTAATTATTAGCGAAATTATGAACAAAATAGTTAAATATATCTAAACCAGTGGTAAAGCCCGCCGAAGACTACTCCCCCTGGACCCCCTTGCTCGCCATCTGCGAACAATTGCAAAATTTTAAGATTTTAAATTTTCCTCTATGAATTAGTTTTAAATCTCCCTCTCTAACTCCACTTTCTTTTTTCCTGGCAAACGCCACAGGCACATACACACAGGGATAGGAAGTCAGCCGCTAGCGCTTTATATTAAAGTATGAATGATAGTTAAAAGTTTATTCCTCCAGTAGAGGTCTACTGTCGAAGAGAGAGCAAAGCGCCTAAAAGTTAGGTAGCCAAAGTGTTTTTTTTTTCTTTACCAAACTTTGATAACTGTTTGTTTAAAATTTCGTTATTTATTAACAAATTTTCACACGAATGAATAATTTTCTGAAAGCTAAAGAACTAGAAAATATCATAAATATATGGTTTTGGAATTTAGGGATGTAAAAAATTGTATTAGGGGTGTACAAAGTTGTAAAAAACTAAAAAATTCTGTCAGCACTAATAAATCCAGATAAATAAAATTTTAAATTTTATTTCTTCCTCTTGCATCTCAATCTGCAAAAAGTTTTCAAGCAAAGTAAACCTCTGGTTGTACGGCTTCTATAAAAAATTCTATTTTTCTAAGCTTTTAGCCCTGTTTTGCACCACTTAATCACCTCCGATTGAACTGAAACTTTATATTCCTATGTAATTCATTTATCCGCATATTTTTAAGGGGTAACACCTTAAAAAAAATCTAGGTTATTCAAAATAAGAGTAGGTTATATTTTCTATTAAAATGTAATTTCTCTTTATATCTCTAAAACTAGCGGCAATGGGGCAAAACTGATGGCATATTTGGAATCAGCGCTACCCAACTACCCAGGAATAGATTCAAATACCCTGGCAACAAAATCACGATTCCTCTGTGTTATTATTTCAGAAAAATTCTATATAAATTTTAAAATAGCGAAAAATTTTCCTTCAATATTCAATTATGGACGGTGATTCAATAGGCCTACTACAAAATTCATAATACGCTAAGTTCTATAGACTACTAGGGTGGCCTAAAATTTTTTAAATATTTTAGACTATTATCAACAGTGTTATGAGTTTTCGCTTCACGCGTGCAAAGGCGAGTGCTATTTTTGAGAACAAATATAACTTTATTTACCCGTCCTCTTTAGTATTGTGAATAAATAAATATTCTAGGCCACTCATAATTTCTCTTTCTCTGGATTTTTATCCTCCATTGGTAAAAAATATTTAATATTCAATACCAGAGAGCACTTCCTCTACAATTTTTTTTTTCTCCTCATATTACCTTGTTTACATTAAATGTTTGTTATGCAAATGATTGGAAATGATTTATCGCAGGTTATTTTCAATTTGACTGCCATTTTCCGTCTGAAAATTCATTCGTTTTTCATATACAAAAGCTTTTGTTGAAAAAAAAAAAAAGGGAATTAGATTTATCAATTATGTCAAAAATTTATAGATTTATGAAGATGAATAATTTTTTTTTTTTTTCTTTGAATGAAATGATTGAAAAAAAAAAAAATAATAAAAATACAATGACTAGATAAAGGAACAACAATATAATATGCATATATTATAAGCAAAATCCTTCTCTAGGCAAAAATAAAAATAAAATATATATAGGCCTACACCAGTGGTTCCCAACCTTTTTTGGCCCATCGCCCCTTTCTAAAGGTTGTCTAACACCCTTTTCATTTTCATTGTATGACTAATTTTAATTTGAAGTGTGGTGTAAATTATAAAGCAGATTTATTCATGTACAAAACATGATTTAAGATTTTATTTCAAAGTTAATAAAAATTAATCAAGTTCTTCAGATAATGTTCTCTTTTCTTCTTCTTCTTCTTCTGTACTCGCCTTTTTCCCGCGATGCGGGGTCGCCGGACCTCACTATTTCCCTCCAACCCTATCAAGCGTTTTTGCGACCGGAAGAAATAGGACAGGCCGGCCCGTCGTACGGTCTGACGCCTGTTGAAAAGAGGAAGGAAGAGACAGACATACAAATAACTGAAGGACTGTCTGTCCCAGCTCGGGTAGCTCGTGGTCGCCATCCACGTACCCAGAAGATGTGGGCCCTTGAGCGATGATAACGTTCTCTTTTCAAAGTGAATAAATACAACAGCTGCAGAAATAGTGACTGAAACGTTGAAATTTTTTTTTAGTTAAATTGTATAAAAAATCTAATAATAATTTTATTTTTATGAAAAAATATCAAAAATGGATATTTTGTAGGTCAATCTTTATTAAAGTTAAAAGTGACGTTTCAATTCTAGATTGGAATTATCTTCAGGTTATTTTATTATTATGACAATTTTTTATCCTCTTTTATACAGGCCATCTTCTAAATAAGAGATTTTTCTCTTTGATTTTTGTTCTTTTAAATTTTAGTAATCTAATATTTTTTCCCCTTTGCCCCCGGGGGAATAATCATCGCCTCCCACTTATTTATTGCCCCCCTGATAACCCAAATCGCCCACTTGGGTGTGATCGCCCCCAGGTTGGGAACCACTGGCCTTTGACTTTTTTACAGGACGATTACTCAGTTATTTTTAAGATGAAAAGTTCATCTAAGCATGGGTCCGAAGGCTTTGGTTTTTTTTTAAATATCAAAAATATTTATTTTTAACTAGAATGATAGACAAGGGAGAGAGGATGTCAGCCAAAAGGAGAGCCTCTATCGATAAAGGCTCTTCTTTTGGCTGACATCCTCTCTTCCTGTCTATCATTCTAATTGTTGAACAGCCATTTCTCTTATCAACATCCAAATATTGAAAATATATTATCAAAGCGCCAGTTTCATCCCTTTCACTAATAAAACGAAAACTAAATTTCCACTACTTGGTTCCTTTTACTAAATTTCGCTTTCATTAATACTCACTACAGTTAGAGATCAATCAAAACACGTTGGAAGTTGTTGAATTGTCAAAAATGCTAAGCAGGGACTCTACCCAAAACCGAAAAACATGGCATGGGGTCTACGAGACAAAAAAGTTTGGGGAAGTCTGCTTTAGATAATAGAAAAAAAAAATTCAATTTCTCTAAGTATTGTTTTCATCAATACCGTTAGAATTAGCCTTAAGAACATTTAAAATTGGATTAATTTGTATTATTATTATTTTTTTTTTTTGTATAGCAAACGACCAATCGGGATGTTCCGGGTTTTCGGGAACGCCAAGGCGGCGACGGCGACGGCGGCGGCATCGAACCCCAAATAAAACACTACCAACAAGAACAAGAACAAGAACCCTCAGCTAAACAAAAACTGTTCGTTCGCTCGCCTGTTCCAAGCCACCCAACCTGTGGCCGAAGATTTCTACACTCCCTATGGATATATATATATATAGATATATTACCTAAACCCTTGTATAAATATATATATACATATATATTCCCAAAACATTAAATTGCATTTTTTTTGACTGGGATATAGAAGATAAGAATAAGAAAAAAAAAGTCAAATACAAATGCGATTAGTCCGTTTGTGTAATTTTTAAAATTAAAGGTAAAAAGGGCATTAAATTTTTATTATTATTATTATAGTATTTAAGAATATTAAAATGGTCGTTAAGTAAGTGGCAACATCAGAGTGTATTTTTGAAATTATTTTTCAAAATAGCGACCAAATTTTTATTATTCTTAAATCCGCCACTATATTTATGAATAATTAAATTATTAAAAGAATAAAAAATAAAGGCTGTGTCAAATTTTATACCAAATTTATGTTCAAAGAATGAATTTTAAAAATTTTTCAAAATTAAAAAAAAAAAAAAATCAGCGACACACACATACGGACATAATCGCTTATGATTTGATTTTTTTTTTTAATTTTTTATTTACATTTTTTGGAAGACTGTAATCATCAAGAAAAATGATCATGCCAAAATAAAAAAAAAAATTAAGCAAAGTTGATTTCAAAATAGAGACATTTGTTCATGTCTCTATATTGTCAACAAAATTCACTCCCGATTTTTTTTTGTTTTTTGAAAAAAATGACCAAAAAAAAAAAATAGAAGAAGAAGAAAATAAAATCATAAAGAGGTCCGAGCGAGGAACTGGTGGGATAGCTCAAAATTTTTTACATAGGAAAAAAAAAAAATATACATATATTTAAAAAAAAAAATAATATATATATTGTTTTGTAAATAGAAAGCTTGTTTTCTTTAGAAAACATATTTTTAGGAATTTTTTTATTATTATTATAATCTCCACACCCAAAGAGTTTGAGAGATTCATATATCGAATTAACAAAAAAAAGAGAGAAAATTTTATATTATTTGTTATTTATTTTGTTATCAGAAGAATTGGTATTAAAAAAAGAAAACAAAAACAAAAGATATATGATGACTCAAGAACTCCTTTGTTATGTTGAAATATCCGTGCGTTTTTTTTTTTTGTTATTAAAAAAAAAAAAAATGGAAATCTAGAAAAAAAAATTCTAAAGTCGCGGATAAATAAAAAAAAAACTTTTTTCTCTCTCTCTCTCTCTCACCTTCTCCTCTCTTTTTCCTCTCCCACACTCTCTCTCTCTCTCTCTTTTATAAATTTTGATACTTGGTGTTTGTGAATAAAAAAAAAAAATAATAATAATAAAAAAAGGGCTGTTTTCTTATTCGTTATGTACTATACATAGAATAAATAATTTTATATTCTCTTGTTGTTGTTGGTTAAAAATTACAAAAAAAAAATAAAAAATAATTCGAAATCAACGAAAAATATAAGAATTTCGAATTCAGCCCTTTTTGTGTATTCGATGTATTTCATCCCTTTTTTTTTTAATTATCTCTCAATTTTCTCTTTTTTTTCACACTCTATTCTTTTTCTTTTAGGAAATTTTGAACAAGAATAGTCAATTAGCTAGTCTCTATCTCTCTATCTCTATCTCTTAAGAGAATTAGTATTAGCTGCGCTTATATAGATTCTTTATCTATGCGGCCTTTCTTCTTCATTCTATATTCTATTCTTCTCTTTCTATTAGTCTTGATTAATTTTAAGATGTTCCTTTTCTTGGTGAGTTTTTTAATAAATAATTTTTAATTTAATATGGAAGGTAATTTACATCGTTTCGACATAATTATGACTTCTTCAGAACCTAAAAGAAATTTTATTTGTTATAAGGATTCTTTGATTTAAATTTATTGACGTAATGCCAGGGAGCTCGCTGGTGTAGTGGGCTAGGGTGTCGGCTTCTACAAAGGAGATCCCTGTTCAAATCCTGGGCGTGAGGAATTTTTCATTAAATAATGTGGAAGGGGCGTAAAGAAGATTCCCTCTCAGTGATATATTCTTCGAAAGGAGTCGATGCTGAGGGAGTCCCTTCTCAAACTAGGACATCCTCCCTAGCATGGAAGAGGTTGAATAAAAGGAACCGGTTGGCACCAGAAATAAGGATTAGTTCACTAGCTGGAGACGAAAACAGGAGAGATAGGAAATAATGTAACATCACGGGATGCCGATAGATGGCTACGGCCAGAGGCCGGTGTTTGTCTTCGTATACGAAAGCACCTCGGGTGATTAAACGGGGATCCCGATAGGAATTTCAAATAATCTAGTGACGTCAAGTCCCAATAAAAATACATGAATATACAGAGATTTCATTTACATATATAAACAACATCAAATATGGTATGGTGAGAATGTCAGAAAAAAAATGCATGTCCTGAGACCCTACAAGGAAATACGCCCAACTCTTGGGCGTTGAAGAAATCCATTTGGTCAATGTTCCCAAGCCTTAAAAGCCTTACTATCGGGGAATTCTAAGAATAATTGGTAGGACACATTTCCTCAGGGAAAGTGCCACCATTTATGATATTGTCCCTATAGAGATTCGTATGTTGATCTTCCCAAGCAGCTCGGAACAGTCGTAGTACGAGATGATTTTGTAAAGTGTTACGAGATCACTGATAATGCGTCCATCTCCTAGTGGTCATGAATCAAGAAAAGCAATCAACTGCTCGTACGACCAACCTGTCACACAATTTCCAACTACAAATCTTAGATATCTCAGGGATCTGTTTTCCACTGCCCAGAGATACACTGATGCTGATACCAAAACACTGAGTGCCCTACTAGACCACAATAGAGAGACTTTTAAATTCCTTGCAGGTTCTGAAGAAGGCATAATTATGCGGAAACGATGTAAATTGCCCTCCATCGTAAACCTAATAATAATAAAAAAATAATAATAAAATAAATTAAAAATAATTTATTTATTAAAAAACTCACCAAGAAAAGGAACATCTTAAAATTAAACAATATAATCTCACCGATGCAGCATCGACGCTATTCAATCTTTCTATTAGATTAAAAATATCTCTATCTATCTCTGCTTCTCTTCGATTCTATCTTCTCTTCTTCTTTCTATCTTCTCTCTTTTAAGATCTTTCTGCTTATAGACTTCTATCAGCTGATTCTTTCAAATTAGACTCTTCTAGATTTCTCTATTTCTCTATTATATCTCTCAAATTTTCTCTATTCTTGTCCAAAATATATCATCTCTTAATCTATTTCTTCAAACATCTTCAATTTTCTCTCTTTTTTTTTTAATAATTTTCCTCTCTTCTTCTTCTTCTTCTCTTTCTCTCTCTTTGACTGTGTCTTTTGCTCTTTCCTTTCAAGAGCTTTAGCATTAGAAATTCTCAACCAAACAGCAAATATTTTTTTAAGGGAGAAATTTGCTTAAATGTTACAACTCTATCTCTTTTTCTAACTATCCCATTTATGTTCTATCTCTATCTCTCTTATCATATCAATCAATTTGCTTTATACTAAAAAGTATTTTAAGTATGTAATCTTAACGACCGGGTTCCCAGGATCCAAACGTTTGCCCGGGAGATCCCAACCCCCCCCCCCCCCCTCATCTCTAACATTAATATAAAAAAAATATATACATATAAGAAATAGGAAAATTCGAAAACCCGTATTTATAATATATTATTAGATTTATTATATAATAAATAAAAAAAATAATGATATATAATAGCATCTTTATTATCATTATTATTATTATTATTATTATCATTAATAATAGCCTCTAGTTTTTAGATTTTGGTGCGTTTTATTAAAACAAGGACTCCCTGGGCTATGAAGTAATATATATCTATATATATAAATAAATAAATAAATAAAACTGTTTCCTTTCAAACATAACACAAAATGTTTATTAATTACGCGCAAAATAAATCTTGGAATTAGGTATATACAGTATATATATATATATATATATAAAAGAAAATAAGCATTGATGTGTTTAGTTAATTTTGGGGGTGCGGAGGGTATAGGAAAAAGAGAATTTTGTATACCTTTTTTTAGCAAGTTTTGGGGAGTTTATCAAAATATAAACTACAAAAAATAAAATTGGATTAAATTCAAAAATTCATATTTAACAAGTTGTAAAAAAAAATTAAAATTTTTTTCTATTTAATATTCTTTGTAAACGAGGTGAATAACTGAATCAATATTTAGCAGTATAAATAAAAGCAGCTGATTATTTCTTTATTGCATTCAAACCCACAGCGACGTTTCGGTCAACAATACGGCCATCTTCATGGCTATTGATTTGAATGATAGATCGTTAATTTTATAAAATGTCTATCAAAGAACATACGAGGGTTTCTATTGACTGAACCATGAAGATGGTTGCATTGTCGACCAAAACGTCGCTGTGTGTTTGAATGCAATAAAGAAATAATCATAGCTGCTTAGTCTTTAATTTATCTAATATACAAAACCTTTATTTTACTTTTAAAATCTGATTTTACAACTAAAGTAGATTTTTAAACAAATAATTAAAAAGGAATGGCAAATGACGTGTAAAAAAACAAAAAACTCACCTAACGTGAAAAAAAGGTAATAAAAATTTTCTCTAAAAGCCAATATCCATCATATGAATTTAAGAATATCACAAGTAGATGGAATCTCTTCTCTTCTTTATTCCAATTTATTCAATTAAAAAAAAAAAAAAAAAAAACTTATGTCAATTAATTTATCATCATATTTAGAAAATATTTAGTAAAAAAAAAAGAAGACATATTTATCTATACATATATCAAAAGGGAGGTTAAAAAAAGGAAATTAGAAATGCAAAGACAGTCTATTGTCTATAAATTATTTTAAGAAAAAAAAAATAGGATTTCCTCCCTAAAATGGTGCTTAATCCCTCCCCAGTCCCATTTATTTTTCGTATGTTTTAGTCAAAAAAAAAATATATTAATATATATATAAACATAATTTTTATAATGTACATATATATATAATATAGTTTATTAAATGTATTTATACTTAAAAAGAAAAATATTTATATCACTCTAGTTTTTTCTATTCTAGTCTTACTTCTAAGTCTCAAATGTCAATTATATTCTAAGAATTTAAATTTTCTCGAGATCAAATCTTGAGACATTTTGAGATTAAATGAAAAGAGGGGGAGGAAATGTTTAGCAAAATATATAAATTATTTATGCATATAAATGGTGGTTAACAAATTTTAATTTGCTCTAAAAGCAGTTGATATACTCTTTCTCTAAAATAGGCGACAAATCGCCTGTATTTAGGCAACATGCACTACAAGCGTGTATCGTTATTTGCAGGTTCTCCGTTGTTACGACTAACAACTTTCAGTAATAGTGCAATTTGTTACGTGAAAAGAAAACAAAATTAATTACTATTGCCAAATGGTTTATCTATAATTAAAATTAGTTATAAAGATTTCTGGGATTTTTCTAAAAAGTAAGCAAGCTAGTAGTATTTCAATTTATAATTATTAATGTGCTGCGACAGCCGTTTCTGTCACATATAGGATCATCCTCAGGGCTATAATACAACGGATACAATTAAACATCGATATCACATATTTTTTGTGATAGTGATGTTTAATTGTACCCGTTGTATCCCTGAGGATGGTACTATATGTAACCGAAAGGTCGGCGCTAGCACATTAATAAATATAAATTGAAATACTACTATCTGCTTGCTGAAACCTTTATAACTACTTATTAAAAAGAATAAAAATTTGTTTTAATTAAACCGGTCACCAGTCTAAATAAAAAACGACACGAGAAATGTCTTGAAGACGAATACCGAAAAAGAAAAAAAAATTTCTTTTTTTCATTTATTCAAATTGAATTTAATGTATTTATGCCTAGACATTTCCTCTTTGTTATTAACGGAAAGATGCACTGGCGGATTCATATGATGGATATTTGTGCCCCTTCGTTCACTCAACCCTGCATTTTAGCTGCAAATTCCACATAGAGGCTTCGAGCACGCAGCTCTCTCTCTATCTCTATTTCTATCTATCTAACTCTCTATTCTTCTCTTCATTCTTTCTTTCATTCTCTATCTCTTTCTCTTTCTTTCCGTCTTTTTGTTCTAAGCTATATATAAAAAAAATATATATATATAAAGATAATATATAAATCTCTTACTTTTAATTTCAAATTTCCTTCCCCCGTGTCGTAAAAAAAAATCGATGTTTTTTATATCATAAAAAAATAAATAAAAAAAAAATAATAGTTTAAACATGTATCTAATTGTTTTTTTTGATAACAAAATATATAACTTTTTTCTACATTAAAAAAATTTCTAAAATATTTTTAATCTAGAAAAATTTCATGTTAAAGCAAAAATAAATAAAACAACTTTTGATATTGTTAAAAATATTTCGGGACAAAATGGATCTCCTAAAAAAAAAAAAAAAAAAAAAAAAAAATATATATATAAGAAAGACAGTTAATTTTGTTGAATGATAAAAACAAAAACAAATCCCCCATCCCCCTCCACACAACGCCTGTCCCCCTCCACCCTTCACACAAACCCTTCTCTTGTTACTCTGTTTTCATTGTTAGTAGTAAGTAGACATTAAGAAATAATAATAATAATAATTTTTAATAATGGGGAAATATTGTGATAGTAATATAGAATTAAAAGAAAAAAAAATGAAAAATATTAATTTAAAATCTCGACACGGTATTTTTTTTTTTTTTTTTTTAATATTATATAACAAAATTCAACTTGTTATTAAAAAAATATATATATATATTAATAAATAAAAAATAGTGCTAACGGAGAGTGAATGCGAAAATAAATAGACACAAATCCTCCGGTCATTGAATGACCGATTTTAGGGATCGCCTCATTTAGCAAATAGTTTATTTATTTATATAAATAAATAAATAAATAATTTTGTTTGCGCCTAGAGTTCTTCTTGAACAAGTTGTTATTTTAGAATTAAAAAAAAATGAGTAGAAATTGTTAAATAAAAAAAAATAAAAAAATACTTATATAAAATATAATAACATATTAATGGATTTTTCTATAGAAAAGTTGAATTGTAATTTTAATATATGTAAATTCATATATTGTTGGGGAGTTGAATATTACAAAAAAACAAAACAAAAATAAAAACGTATTTCTACATATATCCAATATTTATTTTATTTTATTTCATTCAAATTAATTTTTAGATATATGTAGAAATATATTTAATCACGAGAAAGAAAATAATCAACTTATGTAAAAATATATATATATATATAACACTAAACCTTTACAAAAAAATACACAACGAGGAATTTATACCATATTTTAGAGTTGAATGTTAACGGTGCGTTGCTGCTTAGCTCTGAACATATATATATATTAAAACATGCATACATAAAAATATATATATATATATAATAAAAATTACCAAGCTTTGCCTGATGCTTCTTAACATGTAAGAAACAAGATGAAAACTAAAACTCATTTTCATCAAAATTTTGTTCAAAAATTGGGTATTTTTACTTGAGATTAAAAAGAAATTTGATATTTGTTTTTCAAATAAATAAATAAATAAATTGGGAATGGTTTATATTCACACATTATAATTGTTTTATGTAGAAATAAATAAATGAATTTATCTAAAAACAAAATAAATAAATAAAAAAATTTTCTCCAAAATTTGTTCAATATTTTAGTAAAGAAAAAAGAAATTTTGTCTAATTCTATAAAATAAATAAATTAAATTTGACAATTTTTACTCAAATTTTTGTTGTTGTTTTATATATATATACGAATATAAATAAATACATTTCAGGAAGCTTGGTAAAAACAAAAATAAAAGAAAATTAACTTTTTTTTGTTTTAATTTAGACAAAAACTTTTTTAAAATTTCAAATTTATATAATATATATATATATATAAATCTCTATATATATTTCTACATGTAAAATTATTACTTTTAGAAAATGATTTTCATTTGTAAGAAGACAAAAAAAAGTTTTTTTTTTTTTTTTACAATCATTTACTCTGCGCTGCTAGTTATGTTTAAAAGCAAAGCGGTTTTAAAATAAAAAAAAAACCAAAAAAATCCCCCTGTTTTTCCAAAACCCAAAAACCGATCTATTTATAAAAAAAAAAAAAGTGTTTTTACACATCGGTGAAGATGAGAAATAAATAAATAATAATAATAAAATCGTACCAAACCCAAAAGTTTTCATATTTTAGAGAGCCTGTTTGTTTAAACAAATAAAAAATTGTTGTTGATACTATTGTTGTTAGTTAATTACTATGATAATATTCAAATAAGCGAACTAGAACAGTGAAAATGAAAAAAAAAAAAAAAAATCATTAAAAGTATTCAAGATATTTGATGGTGTTTTATTTTTTTAATCCTAAAAAGTTTTCAGGTTCAAGCGAGACAGCATTAAAGGAGAACGTAGCCAGGGGCGGGGCTTCAGCCCTCCCCCTCCTCCGAAATGGTTTCATTTTCATATATACATGTAAGTGTATAATTTGAACCCTGTCGACTCTTGAAATGAACAAAATCGCAACCTGTCGACTCTTGAAATGAATGTTATTGAACAAAATTACAACCTTCGGGCCTTAAGGTTTACATTATAGATAGATATTCATTAAATGAATAAATACTTTCAAGCCAACAATTTTTTACAGTTTTTGAAACAATTTTTGAAATAATAAATTTATTTAATTAAATTTAAAAAAAATCTTGTGTGACTGGTCGCACAGCACACAACTTTCTCACACCTTCGGTAATTGAAAGTTGTGTTATCAACTCGATTTTTTAATCAAATGCAATCGATCTGCACTTTTGATTAAAAAATCGAGCAACTATCGCTCAACTCTTATAATGTCATTGCTGCCTATTGAAGCGCGCACAAGATCGTCAGTGTAGATGGCCAATTAAAAAAAAAAAATTTAAATTGCAAAATTTCAATTTATATTTTGTTACCATGGCAACCATTTCTGCTTCAGCTTTGCGTCACGGCCTAGGGGGGTGTCTAATTTAAATATAAAATTTCAATTTTCTAGCTCAATTCCTTAAATCTTTAAATTGAACACACACAGGCAGACCATGTCGCGAAAACCACTTTTTTGGATTCAGAGGACCTCAAAACCAGTGGCGTAACCAGGGGGAGGGGGGGCGAGCCCCCCCCCCCCGCCCCAGGCGCATCGAGCCCTTGGCGCCCCCCGAAACCGGCATAGGCACCCTACGGCCTCTAAGATATAGCCCAGCGTATGTGATTTTATCATATTCTTTTCATCGATTGTCTTAAAAAATTGATTGTTTTCTTTTAAAATTATATTACAACTTGAATTCTACTATTTTAAATGAATTTAATTCCAAAAATAATAAATAACGTATATAGAGGCTTTATAATTAAAATTTTGGTTAATCTTTACTATAGGACTCCAAGCCACCCAGGGGGCGCTGGCTTACGCTTCACTAGTTCACTCTTTTGACATTAGCCGAGAATTCCCTAGTTGTTTTATATTTTTTTTAATATAAGAAAACCGAACTGCGACCGAAGGACCGAAACAATTAGGTCGGGACCCCTGCAAGTTGTTTAAAAAAAGATTATTACTTTAACCTAGCCTCGAAGCCACGCCAGCGCCCTCTGGGTGGCTTGGAGTCCTATAGTAAAGATTAGCCAAAATTTTTTTTATTTTGCAATATATAAGCCTTAATTTGATGTTTTATGGGTGTGGAGATTTACTCAGGATTCGTATAAGCCTTAATATTTAATTTTTTGAAATTCAAAATTTTTTTAAGCATGAAGGAATTGAGCAATGAGACTGAAATGTTATATTTAAGTTAAACACCCCCCGGGACCGTGAAAATAAGCTTTTAATCAAAATCGGCCAAAAAGTACTAGTATTTTACTGATGTAGTTTTTCAGTTTTTTTCGATTTTCTCAAAATGAAAGGGCTTTTACCATTCTTCAGGCCCGCCCGAGCCCGCCCGGAATTTTTTCAAATCCGCCCATTTCCGCCCGAGATTTAGTGAATGAATGAACGAATGCCTAGCAATTTTTAAATAAAATTTCATTTGCATGCCCGTCTAAATAAAATACTCTATTTTAAAAGTTTTTATTCTTTGATATTTTCCCGAAAACTGAATAGTTTTTGAAATAATCACAGAAGAAAACGACATTTTTCGTAAAAGCAAAAAAAATCAAAACAAAATCATACAGGTGTCATTAAAAAACATGTAAATATAAACAAATTCGCTGAGAAAATTACAGGATGCAAGAAATTTGCCCGCCGAAGGCGGAGCCCCCTGGAAAATCGGCGCCCTAGTTGAGCTTCGCCCCCCCCCCCCCCCCGCCCTCAAAGGCTGGTTACGCCGCTGCTCAAAACGTGTATATCCATCAAAATCTTGACATCGAATTTTTGACATAAATCCAAAACTTATATATATATATATAAAGATATACATATAGGTAAGAGAAAGTAAAAATTTGGTGTAGAAAAATAATAAGAAAATTAGATTTCTAATCATCACCTATTAATATTATCCAATTATAACTGCCTAACAAAAAACAAACAAAATTAAAATATACCTTTCAATATATAAAGCAAATTCATTTTAAGAAAAGATGAATTATAAATTGTGGAGTATTAAAAATAGGAAAGACACTTTGATATCATCTCAGATTGTCAGATTGAAGCACACCAAGCGGCGAGAGTTCGAACTAAATAGTTGTTGTATGCTTTGATTCTCTTATGCGTGTGACAATCAAGTTCCAAGAATACCTTGGTTCCAAGAAAAATGGATATTCTTAGAAATCTATTTTATTAACGAATTGTTAAAATGATTTAAGTCATTTATATAATAAAAAATAAGAAATAGGATTTTTATAAAATACAAATGTATATGGTAGAAAATTTTAGGAAACACAATTTTACAAGAGAATAGAGAGAGTGGGTCTAATTAAAATAAATATATAATTACCATTAATAATAATCCAGAGTCGACCCCGCAGTGTGAGAATAAGACGACGAAAGATGACGACCATTAAAATTAATAATCCATTATCCAAGAGCACTAATTAAAACACTGATGAGCACTAATAATCACAAAATAAAAAAAAAACTCTTAATAAAAAACGCGAATATAAAGTGAATGGATGGCGCGAGAAAAGCCACTGAAGCCAACTGCCTCTTCGTAGAGGGCGTCCCTTTCGCCTTTAAAAATGCTTGGGGGGAAAGAGTGGGGGAGATGGCGCGAAGAATGAATGCATTTTTTTAAAATCTGGTGTGATGTTGCACAGCACACAAATTTCTGTTAGCTTCGATAATTGAAAGTTGTGCATATAATTAGTTCTGGGTAGTAAGGTACATTAGAATCAGGGAGGTATTAGAATTCATATGTAAAATTTATAAAACACAGCTAGAACACCTGATAAACTGTTCTGACACATAGAAGATAGAATTTTTTTTTTTTAATTTAAATTTTAACCATGAAAATTATTTTTTATTAGAATTTTAAGGTTGGAGCTCAAAGGGCCCGTGCCCCGGGGATATAGCCCTTCCCCCACCCCCTGTCTGGTCCAGCAGTTACAATAGTTTGTTTTTAAAAAAATAAATGAAAAAAAAAAAAAAAAAAAAACTTGAAAGTAGAATTGCCAACATTTTCATTTGTAAATGTAGACTCTTTGTTTGATTTTTTCTCTCTCGCCTCCAATCATACATTTGCAATCAAAATATTTAAGTAAATGATTTATAAATCGACTTTATTAAATCCATTTTTCCAAATTTCCAGTTTATTTTTCCCATGTCAACATTGGCTCGTTGTTGCGTTGTTGGTAGCCCTACTTATCAGAATATTTTTGTTTTGAAAAATTTAACCAAGTAAAAAAGCGAAAAAAATAATTTAAAAAAATATGGTCATGTAAAAATTGTATAAATATTGTTTTCTTAAAACAGGTAATATTAAAAAACTATCCCAGGGCTGTAAAATATAATAATTAATATTAATGTTTATACATTTATATAGATTAAAGAAAACGAAATGAGTGGAAAAAGAGGCCATGCATGGATATAAAGAATGCATTTCGAAAATTTCGTAATACATCTGAAGTTGTGTCTGTAGCTAAAAGTACCCCTGTGTCCGAGGCTGCACCTGCATCTACATCTGTACCTAATGGAGTGCCTAAACCAGTCACCGATCCTGAGCACCCAGTCCCATCAGTTATTGTTACAGTTCCGATTCCTTTAACTGAGACTGTCCAAAAGGATGAATGTCTGATTAAACAGCTGTTGAAATCAAACCCATTTAAAAAGGGACCGTGTATTTGTTTCGCTGACAATGCGGAATATAAATTTGAGTGTCTCAAGGAAACTTGTCCCACCCCAGCCCCGACTATACCAATGGGTAAGTGCTTTTTCATGTATTTCATACAAAAATTCAATTCAATTGTCATGGACTGAGTATAGTATACTCTACATAGTATTATTTTTTCTTTCTGAATACAAAAAGAAAGAAAAAAGGCAGGAGCAGACAAAAATAGTCTCTCCGTGTTATGAGATGTTTCGGATCAAATTTCCCATCATCAGCAGTTCATACATTTAAATGAGACAATCATTCATCAAGAATTATTACAGACCCAAATCCAAATAGTCTTCTATTAAAATACAAGCATGATGCATGTACCTATGATGTTCTACTTTTATGCGATGATCACCAAGATCCATGAGCGGCGGATGACATCTTGATCCTTCAATTATACATATGAAAATAGACAACAATCGCCAAGGATACTCAAAATTAATTCGATGATTTCCCATTTGTTTTGTATTTATGCATATCATATGAAGCCATCAACCCCAGAACGGTATAACCCACATTTCACTTTCTTGGTTTTATGCCTTAGTATTTATTAAATAATGAATTCCAGAGCAGTACTGTACTACGGTATCATGAGTAGTACTGTACTACTCTGGAATTCACGATTTAATCGATACTAAGGCATAAAACTAAAAAAGTGAAATGTTGGTTAGGCCGTTCTGGCGCTGATGGCCTCATATGTACATGTATCTTGCCTGTATATTAATAACCAACTCTAACCACACTGGTCACTTTATAATTAATTAATCTGCTGATGATTAGATAAGAAATTTAGCTCTAAATGTCCTACTATTCACCTAGCATTCAGAGGCTTTAATTTTGGTTGCTCCTGCTTTTCTTTCTTCTTTATTAAGCCGGGTCCAGATGGACGTAACATGTAATGTAATAGTCTGGAGGGCACACAAACTCAACGCGAACGCCGCACAGTGGTCTAAATTTGAAAAAAGTTGGGCAAAAATAGAAACAATTTTTAGATTTGATTGAAAAATGGTATATAAGGGTTTTCGAGGTCGCTGATTACAAATTTTATAATATTTATATAATTTATAATTTGCAGTGGCGGGTCATATATGCGGCGGATCACTTCGTCAGAAGTTGTTTGTAATTTCTATAAATTCATATATATAATTATGCAAAATGTTGGTCCAAACTTAAGTAACTTGTTCAAGACAATTCTCGACCAGTAAGATTATTTTATCAATACGCTTCTTTTATTATTATTTTTTGTATAGTTAATCCTTCTATTGTTGAACCCACATCTCCAATCCCTGAAGCATCTCCTTCTCTCGTTGAATCGTTGAGCATTGAGGAAGAAGAAATTGTAGAGGAAACTAATGAAGGCGGAAATCATATAGATGAGACAATCATTAAAGAAGAAGAAATCATTACAGACTCTAATAATCTAAATAGGCATAGCACACAAAGGCATTATCATCATAGATATTCCTATAAAGAAAAGCCTGATCAAGATCATCAAAATGAAAAGAAAGAAAAGAAGAAAAGTCGCAATTGTTGCCAGAGATTCTGGGATTGTTTGTGCTGTAGGCAACCGCAAAATGACGAAAAGGAACTTTGTAATAGGGACATCTGTTTTGAGGGCTGGAAACATTACGCTGAAAGGGAACGAGAAAGAAAGCAGTTAGTCTCCATCTCGGAGGAACATGTTGAGGCTAGTGTATTTCCTTATTATGGCGTCAATCAATTGACAGTCAATAATCCTTTCATGCCGCCAAAGCCCGAATATAGCAGAGGAAAGTGCAAAAACAAATCAGTCAGGATAAGGAATATCTATATTAGGTAAGATTTATTCCAGTTTTTAAATAAGTTGGCAGCCCAATGTTCGTTTTGTCGCCGGTGCCTTCCTTCCTTCGTTTCCAGGGGTCAGAGTTCACAAATTAAAAAATCTGGTGTGACTGCGCACAGCACACAACTTTCTCTTACTCTTCGGTAATAGATAGTTGTGCACCGTGCGATTTTTTGTGTCGCGATATATATATTTAGTTTCCCATAGCACTTTAGTTAACTTGACCACTTGCATTTCATAAGTAAAAAAATAAAAAAAGTCAATTAATTCAAAATTTCCATAGACTCTGTGTATTTTATATTGACTGCTTGGAAATTTTTTTTTTTAATGTATAAAAAGTTCCAAAGTAGACCCCTTTTGAACCGAAATTAACATGCAAATCCTCATATGGGGATTTAACATTGGCTCTATGGAAGGAAGAGCCGGAAAATGAATTGGAAAAATCTGAAATACTACATTAGTAAAGCTTACTTCAAACAATTTTCACAAAAAATTTTACTTTTAAACTTTGTTTTAGTGAAAATGAATCTGCATCTTCAACCTTTTCGACACCTTATAGTAGCATCTCATCTTTAAAAGAAGTTAAAGATAATCTTTCATCAAGGACGACAATAAACGGTGAATAATTTTTTTTTGTTTTTTAATCATTCTTTTTCTTTTTGTTCGTCTACTGATGTGTAACAACCCGCCTGATTATCTTTATATAATTGACGAGTGCGGGTGGTTACATCACTCATCTTTTGATATTTGTAATTTCTAATATAATAATTATTTTCCTGTTAACAGATGATTCAACAAATAGTTTACCTGTCTATCAGAGTTATATAGTTTCCGATATGTCATTCAACGGTTTAGAAGAATCAGCTCCGGAATTGACGGTAATACATCATCTGGCTTAGAATTAAAGAACTCAAAAACGCTTAACGAGATCTTTTATATAACCTGGAAAATTAGAAACAATGGAATAAGCGGAAGTGAAACATAATTTGAAAATCTTATTAAATTATACAAATTTTTTAATAATAAATTGGTCCCGCTATGTTTTGTTTTCACATACAGTCAGGGGTGGGGGGGGAGCGACCGCCTCCTCCGAGAAAAAATTAAAAAGTTTTAAAAACTAGTCATCTAAAGAAATTATGATTTATTGCCTAAAATATATATTTTTTTAAACTATCAATTTCACGTCTCGACTAGTATTTGAAGGTATTATTTAAAAAATGTTCATCCCCCAGAAAACCCCTCCTGTAAATTGAATCTTCCAACCAACCGCCCCCACCGACTTCGCATCCCGTCCCATGCGACAAAAATGTATTTAAATTGAATTGGCTATCAATCAATTTAAATAATTAGGGGTGGTGCCTAAATGGCCTCCGATGCCGAAAAAGATCTTAAGTTAAATAAAATTTAAAAAACCGTCCTCACCGACAAAATTGCAAGTATCATTTTTCTAATAATATTTTATTCATCCGGAGAGATCTTGCTGTTGATGTTACGAGTTGGAAAAGTCAAGCAAATAAAAGAAAGCCTTTGGGTGTCAAATGCCGAGAGGAGGTGAGGGTTTGGACAAAATTATTCGTTTATCTTCAGTCCTTTTAGGCTTTTAATCTAATCTTGTTCACAAAGTTGTCATTGATGTAGTGGCACCAAAGAACGTGCACATGAATATTTTATTAAAAGGGCGAGTGTTTAAGCCAACGTGAGAGTCTATTAAAGAATGGAATCTAATACATGAGCACGGACTTATGTGCCACAACTCCAAGGACAGCTTTGTGCCTGAACGTAAGCCTACAAGGGCTGAAGATGGACGAATAAATTTTGTCCGAAACGCTCTCCTCTGTTTGGCATTTGGCATCAAAAGGCTTTCTTTTATTTGCTGCTCTCGTACTTGCTCGTTTCCAACTCGTAATATTTTATTAATAAAATGCATGAGTTGCTTTCCAAAATTGCACAATTTATTTAGCAAATATTTTGTAAAGACAATCCTCATTGCATCAAATTATATCCTTGCTCTATATTAATATTAACAAACAATGTTACTCTAATTACTTTACCAATTAGCCGGAAACGTTTCGGTGCATTTGGCCCTATCTTCGGTCTTTTAATCGGTGTATAGAGTTGGAGCAGCCGAAACGTTTCCGGCTAATTGGTAAAGTAATTAGAGTATTATTTCCTATATTAGATATCCATAGCCACAACTTGCACATCAATTATTACAAACAAAAAGTTCTATATATATTATAATTTGATACATGAGGATGAAAACGGCGCGGCGTTAAGCTGTCCGAAATATTGCCTAAATAAATTGTGTTATTAGGGAAAGAAAGAAAAATTAGGGAATATTCAACGCTTCATTTTCCTCATAAAACCACCTAATTTGACCGTCCCAGCTTATTTACTACATATGAGTCGTCCATTTCCGAAAGTGTCTAGTTGCTTCGGGAACAAATTTTCAGGAAACGAGAAAAACCTGTATATTATTAAACTCAAGAGTTAATTTATGACTGTTATGTTTATAAAATCTGTAAATAAATTAGAAACACAATTTACGAGGTCTTAGGTTTTCTATATAGCAGTACTAAACTGTTTTAATATTCAACTAGGCACTTTTGGAAAAGTTTTTTGTAATTAGCAAGTTTTGGAATTGGACCTTTTGCAATTACCGTGTTTTGGCTCTGTAAATGCAAATGGTCAGTATCAATCAACATAACAAAACAAAAAAGAAAATTCCATAAAAGTAGCAGGAAATATAGGTCTGCACTATAAAAATGTCCCTTAATTTACCAAAATATTATTCATTGCAGTAAGCAAGTTTTGGAAATGACTTCATCAAAGTCGCCATCTTTATGTTAGCAAGCAAGTAGTTTTGGAACAGTATTTGTTTGTTGGCAACAAGACAGTTTTGGAATTGGCATGAAATGCAACTAGAACCGGTTTGAATTTGTACTCGATTTTCAGTATTTGTTTTAAATAGAATATAAAAACTTTTTTCACTGGAAAACTATTTTCAAATGTGTATTTCACTTGTGCCAACAACATGCAATTAAAATCTCAACTTTTCAAACTTTGTCAATTAAGCACTTTTGGAAATGAACGACTCATATGCTGGAGGCTTATACCTCAGAGCCAAAATAAATATATATATTTATCCTAGGTTCGTCTCTTTGAGACAAAAAATAAAATAATTTAATTTTTAATTTTATATTTCTAGATTGGAAAATGTTCTCAAAAAGTACCATGTAAATGCTGTATGAAAAAAAAATAAATAAATTTTATCTACTTATTTATTTATTTTTATTTTTTATCAACAAGCGCACAGTACTTGAAAATCCTTCCTCCTATATATACATTTTATCTTATCTAGATCAGGGCTTCTTAAAGTAGTGAGCCGCGGCTCCCTAGGAGGCCATGGATTACCCGCAGAGGGGAGGCGAAGAGTAGCAAATGAAACAACACACTCATTAATCAAAAAACATAATAACCATGTTTATTTTTTTTCACGCTTTTACTGTTAACATTAATGACTAGTAAATGTATGCGTATATTCTAAATTATAATAATTTTTTTAACCAATCTGAATTTAAAAAAAAATAGGGAAGCCATGAGATATTGACTAGGGTTCCGCGACTTCAAAAAGTTTAAGAAGCACTGCTCTAGACCACCTAGAATTATTTTCCCTAATAGAAATTAAAGAACAGGCAGGCCCCTCTGAGCTGTTGAAAATAGAAGAAAGTTATGCCCTGTGATTCTCTTTTCGATTATTCTTTTTTTTTTTTATTCTTATCCTTGTTTCAATTAGAATGAAAAGTCAAGGTTATTTGATTATATACTGCTGTATATTCAACGGAAGTGTAAATTAGGTTAATTAATAATTATTAAATGTATTCTTGATGGGCTTTATATGAAAAATTTAAATAACTTATGCGGTGTACATATAAAAATATGTGTCTTATAAAAAAAAATATAGGATATTGATATAATATATTAGATTACCTAATCTTGATTTGTTGGATCAATGTCAAATTAAAGTAGGAAAAAAAAATGATGAATTTGCTTCGATTTGTGAAAGTCTTGGAGAATTCGTTTCGGGTTCGATTTTAGTTGGAAGCCTTTTTAATTAAAATAATTATCAAGGTCTTATCAAGATCTGAACCTGAAAAACAGCACAAACTTTTTTTTTCATGACCTGATTATTTTGATATTCTTCTTTCGTGGATCGCGCAATGAGTACCAAAATTAAAGTCCCTTCTACGTTTACATGTGATTATTTTATTGTTTTTTTTTTTTTTTTTTTAATTTGAAGAATATTTATTTAAGGTTCAGGAAATCCCAAATGAGCAACGCAGCAGACGTTTTAATTTTTATTTAAACAAAGTGCCAGGGCAAACGTTTCGGTCACATATAGGACCATCATCAGGACCAAGCCATTGTCAATTTATTATTCCTCTTGGTCGTATTGCCCAAAGAAATTATTAATGAATGAATTGAGTGAATTCACTCACTCTCAGTCCATAATAACGGACTATATCTAACAATTTGGTCATTGGATTTGTTGCATTGGTGTACCCAGCGAGGGGGGGGGGGGGCCCCCCCCCCCCCAAACAAGAAAAAAATCAAATGCATATAATGAAATGAAAAAAACAAAAATAAGTAAGGCCAAAGGCAACGGGGCACAATCGGGGGTTGGGGGTTTTTATGTCTTTTTCTTTTAGCTTTTTCTCTTTCATACTTTATTTTTTTTATATATATATATATATATATATATTTATATAAAATAAAAAATTTATTAACAAATTTGCCCCCACTCCCCCCCCTCCCTCCTCTTCTAGGTCCTGATTTGTTGTGTTATTAATAATTTCTTTGGCCAATATGACCAAGAGGATTAATAAATTGACAATGGCTATGGCCCTGTGTGGCCTTATGGGACGAAACGTTGGCCCCACACCTTATGATTAAATATATGTAATTTATAATAGCTGCGGTCATTTGGGATTTGTTCCTTAAATAAATTGTAGTACAGTAGGGAACTCATGCATGTAATTTTTAATTTGCTTGAAATATATATTAAATCATTTATTAAGTTATCATCTTCCGGTATATAGAAATGTTTAATATTAATTTATATCACATCAGATCTGTCATATTAATAACTTAAAAAGTTGTAGGAATTTCGGGACCCGAGTATTTTTACTGACGGACGGACACTCTGCTACTATATATATATAAGAAAATAATTTCCACCAACAAAGAATATACAGTCTTGTTAAATAATTTATTTTTTATTTCTTAAATATCTTTTTTTTTTTTAATAAATTTTATTTTATATATTATTTTTGTTATTTTGAGAGAACTCCCTATTTTTCCCAGCTATCATACTCCATACTGTTTGAGTTTATATTCTTATTTTATTCTTTGTTTATTAATTTGAAAATTGGCGCCGATATTGAGACAGAGTTTGACGTATTAACCAAAAGGCAAAAGAAATGAAGTTGGTTCTATTTTTAGTTTAACTTGTCATGTCATTCTAAGAGGGAGTTGGGGGTTGGTGGGGGTGTTGGGTGGGGGGGGGGGGGGGTGTGGGGGGGGGTTGTGGTCTTGTGTTTTGGTTTGTGTTTTTGGTTGGTTTTGTTTTTTTGTTTGGTTTTTTTTTGTGGTGGGGGGTGGGTTTCGGTTTGTTTTGTTCGGTGGTGTTTTTGTTTTTTTTTTTTGGTGTGGTTTGTTTTTTTTTTTGTTTTTTTCGTTTGTGTTTTTTTTGTTGTGTTGGTGTTGGGGGGTTTTTTTGTGTTTTTTTTTTTTGTTTTTTTTTTTTTTTTTTTGTTTGTTTTGGATTTTTGGTGGAGTTGACTAAGAGAATACAGAAGCATTTAGAATAAAATAAAAATATGGAATATAAAACAGCTTGGAAAAGATACTTTTAAATAAATGAATTGAATTACAGGTAAGTGAATTTGACATTGCATGACAAGAGCATATGCTCTGTGTGTGCGTGAGTGTGAGTGTGTGTTTTATAATAATACTAATATAACTAAATGAATGATGTGATTAGGCTAATTGAATGAGATAACAAACACGATGGACGTGAGACAGAGAGGAGGAGGCGGCGGCGTCGGAGGGGACATAGAAGCGGGAGGCGATGACGGCATGCCGGGCAAAAAGGAGCAGATCAGTTTATCACGTTTCACCGTTTATCATAGCGCTGAAGATTTAAGTCCAAGTGAAACAGAACGTGAACGTGATGATGTCGACTTCAATAACTTCAAGGATGAACCCGGCGATTCCTGTGTCCTCATGAACCAAGTCAAGGCTAAATCAGGCCTTTGCACCAAGGTTTTCCTTTACTTTCATTTACCTTCTTTTAATACTTTCCCAGACAATTATTTTATACAATCAACAACATGTTTTATCATCTTGCCAAGAGAGTTTTGCTTGTAAGTTTTTTTTTTTTTTTTTTTAAATATACAAATTGCCTTATTCCTTGACATCTATATTTAAGCTCTACAGATTTATAAGATTATTATTTTAAATAAATTTCAGAATAAACTTTTTCTAGACCTCGTGATTGATTACTCACTATTTACAAAAACATAAATTAAATCTTATATATGTATATTCTGAAAGGCTTTCGCCTCCGGGTGTATGCGAAGATAAGTTTTCTTTCTCGTATATTAATGTATGGAATGGAGTCTCAGCCAAGGAAAAGTAAAAAACAAATTTATACTGTCAACGTTCGTCATGCTCATCCTCGGGACAGTCTAATTTGACACTTAGGCTGTTCCAAGGAAGAGCATGACGAACGTTGACAGTATAAATTTGTTTTTTACTTTTCCTTGGCTGACTCCATTCCATACATCTATATTTAATTAAATCAATGAAGTCAGTGGCTGTTTTTCTATAGACAGGAGAAGGAGCAGGTGCAGCCAAAAAACAAAAGCCTTCGATTTAATACAATTTAATGAGACGTTTCGGGTGAATTTCATCTACCCATCTTCAGTCCTTCAAAATTGTTAAAAGTCCCGGAGTTGGTCAATAGGGCAATACATGTAAGATTCTAACTAAATGAATACGATGGCCCACATCGCCAGGACATATGATACCTAAATTTACATGTATTGCTATTGACCAACTCCGGGACTTTTAACAATTTTGAAGGACTGAAGATGGGTAGATGAAATTCACCCGAAACGCTTCATTAAATTGTATTAAATCGGAGGCTTTTGTTTTTTTGGCTGCACCTGCTCCTTCTGTCTATATTTAATACTCACAGCCAGTATAATAATTATATTTTTTTCATACCGTATATATATATGTTGTTATATATATATATATATATATGGAAAATAGATTTATTTTCTGCTAAAGTCATCCGGCAAAAATTCTACATTATTAAAAAGAAAACAATGACAAATTAAAAACACTTACTGCATAAATATTTTCGTTATCATTTTGGGACGTCATTTATCCGATTTGATCTGTGTCAAACAGAATTGATTAAAAATTAATAAATCCACTCTCCAGATTAGATAGATTATTTTTTTTTTTTAAATTATATTAATAGATAATGTTTAACCTCTAAATAAATGGCAGCGGGCAATAATAAATTTCCGATTGTTGCGATGCCTCACTACGTGAGTCGAATCAGAGAAAACAAATTCAATTATGAAAGGGATCATTTTCTACTTCGAACATTTATATCTTATGGGGCAAGTAAGAATTTAATTTTTTTTTTTTAATTACCATGTCCTTGGAATGCGCTTTTTCATATTTTCAAATCTAATTTTTAAAAATGTTATTTATTATTTTTTGAAGAAATTTCAATTTAATTCAGTGAAGGAACTATTTCTGATATAATAAAAAATAAAAGTAAATTCGCAGCATCAGGTGTTGATAAACGAAATGCAATTCGCCCTTCTTAAAATGAATTCTCTTCTTAAATGTTTAAACGTCGGCCTTCCAGGAGCGGACGATGTTCAGCGATGGCATCAGCTCCGTGGATTTCGTCCTCGTTTGGTCCGACCAGGACAACTCATCGGAAAAAATCACAAAAAGACAAATCTTTGAGAAGAATCTCCGATCTGAAGGTCTTAAATTGGAAAAAGAGAAAAATTTACATTTAAATTTTATTAAAATCAACGCTCCTAATGATGTTTTAATGCGCTATTGTGAAATTTTAAAATTAAAATTACCAATGAAAAAAGTAAGTAATAAAATTTTTCAAATTATTACAATTATTAAAAACTAATATCAATTAGAAACAAATATTTAATAAAAACTTTGAAAATGTATTAAAATATCACATTTCATTGTATATATATATATAATTTTCCATCTAAATTTATGTCCTCGCATAAATAAGAGTGATTTAATTACAATTCTCTATTTCAGTTTTTAGAAATAAGTGAATAAATGTGAAAAATATTTATGCTTTCATTTTAGGCATAAATTTTCAATTATAAATGAAATTTTTTGTTAATAGTGTAACTACAGGGTGACCACTAGGAGCATTGTCATTTTTGATTGGACGATACTCAAGAAGGCGGAGTCCCAGATAAGTGGGAGAGCAGCCAAATGTCATTTCAGTCGTAATGGAATAGTGGTCGGACGTACAATCTGTTTTTGTTTACATACGACGAATCTGTTTAGAATGTTGACTTGATTGGCGAGTATTTGGTCGTCGTTAGCATGGAGACAGGGGCGCCGGAACGAATTTGAATCAGGGGGGGGGGGCAAAAAAATTTTTTTTAGAAAATTAAAATAATTTAATATGTTTAAATAGTATAAAACAAAAACAAATATACTATAAAACTTTAAAAATTTTAAATAAAATCACAATTTTAATAAAATTAAAATTTTAAAATATTTGCAGTGATTTTATCAAAAATTTTTGGAAAAAATTTGGAAAAAAATGAATTTCTTACTCTTTTAATTTTTTTTAATTTAGAAGATTTTATTTTTCAAAAGTAAAAATATATCATTTTTAAAAATAAATGAAGATAAATGAAGAAATTTTGCCCCCCCCCCCCTGTAAGATGCCAGGGGGGGGCAATGTACCCTTCCCCCCCCCCCAGTTCCGGCGCCTATGCATGGAGAGGCCCTAGTAGGCCAACCATTATGAAATAAATTGAACAATTGGAAAAGAGAATGAAGAAAAAATCAATTATTCGCCTATTCGTGGTCATGGGCGTAATTAGGAGGCTCCGGGGGGGGGGGGGGGTTAAAAAAACACTTTTTTAGATTTTGACCAGGGCTCTGGTCAAAAGTGGTTTTAACCACCCTTGATCATCCCTGAAGAGTAATCATTTGTAATGGAATAGTGGTCCATTACTATTGAAATACTCAAATAGAAATTATTTCATTCTTCCACATCTCTCCAAGACTCCGACAATCAAAAATGACAATTCTCCAATTTTTTTTTTTATAACTTTTCGGCTACTGAGGTCATTTAGAGGTATGAATTTTATTTACTAAATTTAGATACAAATATATATATATATACCGATGGCTACCGGGGGATGTTTCACACACTGATTAGAATCACCAATCCCATGCTTTCGCCGCGCTTAACTGCACAATTGTGGTGTATGTTGCTCTTCTCCGTTGCCGACAATGCTGCTTCTGGTCCCCTTATATATCGCCTGCTGAGAATACTGAGTGGCGAAAGTCCGAAAATTCAATTTTTGAGTAAACTCTACGAAACGCTGTTAAAACGTCTTCTCTTTTGAGTGCCAAAGTGGCGAAAATATTCCATTCTTTGCTATTGATTGTGGCCTATTCATTTGTTGCCCGGTTGAATGTATATGTTTATAAAACTTTCAAACGCCTTTTCTCGAATTGTTCAATTTCGTACTTTCGCCACTCAGCATTCTCAGCAGACGATATAAACAGTATTAATACTCTCTACACTACTTACTAAAAAACTTTCTGACTCTTTGAATATATTCCCCACCGAATTGAAATATTTGTCATATATCTACTGAGAGAATAAGTAGAGAGGAGTAGAGGCGTAAATCTCTTCCGGATGATGGATAATAATTTTCTTTTTAGATCTCCGGCGAGGCAACGACCGCCTCATCTATTTCCTTCGACATCATGCTCGAAGTGAAATCGTTTGTTAGTCGTTTTTTTAATTTTATCAAAGTCGACCCGAATATTTTTGCACCTATTGAAAATCGCCTATTAGCTGAATATTCCAGAGATAAAAACTATTTGTAAGTATTCAATAAAAATAAAGCAAATATTTATCTTCTTGCTGATATAACATAAAACATATTGACATGTTGTTGATAAAAAAGGATTTATTTATCTTTTTTTTTTTTTTTTTTTTAATATAATAGATTCGACACCGATCAAGATGATTTCTTCCCACCTGCTGTCAGATCTACAGTTGTTGATTTTATTCTATCTAGAAAAAAATTTTCTGATGAAGAAAAAGAACCATTCGCTTTTGGAATTCAACGCCTTATCAATGATAGTACTTATCTTGCCGCTTACCCATTACATGATGTACGTATACTATTAGAATAAAAAATAAAAGCTTTTTAAAATAGAGTATTTTATCATAATATAACAAAAAAATTGAAAATTTCGAAATTTTTGAAAAAACTTTTTAAGTAAAGTACTACTTCCAAGTGACGTATTTACTCCAAAAGTTGATAGATATCTACAATTTTAGTGTAAGGAGCATATACCAAATTTCATCGATCTAACTGCTTTGGTTTTTAAGCAATCGTGTTTACACACACACACACACACACACAGACATAATGCAAAAATGCTTTTTTTGGACTCAGGGAGGTCTAAAACGTGGAGAAACATCAAAATCTCGAAGTCGAATTTTTTTACGATTACATAACTTTCTCTATACGAGAAAGTAAAAATAAGGGATATAGGTAATATAGGTATATGGGGCGGGGCATTCCACGTCAAATCGAACGGTTTGAAAAATTTTAATTTTACGAGGAGTGGCTGTATATATTTTTTTTTATTTTATTTTTTATTTTTTTTATTTATTTAGATTTAGGGCGCTAGAGCTACCATGGCCATTCGCGCCTCAGGTACAATAGCAAGTTCAAATCTATCAATTACAGTACAAACTTACAATTTAAACAAACCTATGACAAATACTTTATCAACAATTTTAATATATTATCCAACAATAGATATTGGATATTACAATAGATAATAACAATCAAAACAGAAAACATATAATAGCATGATATACAGAAATAAATAACATATAATTCATAATAAATAAATTCATTACTATAATTATATAAATTAAACTTAAAAACGAGTGAAGATTTAGATTTTGCCAAACAAATCTATTTCCCTTAAAAAATCAAATAGGTCCCTAAAATTGTCTTCATTGCAGAGTACCTCTTTAATGGTTTTGTTCTTGAGGTATCTTTTCCTTGCATCCCCATATGCAGGACAGTCCCCCAGTATGTGATGCACTGTGATCCTGTCATTGCACATGAGGCACCAGGGTGGATCCTCTTTTCTAATCAAATAACCATGTGTAAAGAAACAATGGCCAATTCTTAATCTAGTGACCTTGACCTGGGGCTGTATATATATTGAGTGGTGAGGATATCCAGGCAGCCAAAAAACAATAAAGAAAATTATATTTATCTTTATTTCATATGTTTGTCGACGTTTTTGGCCGATATTCCGGCCTTCATGAGGACAAATGCTGTTTGCTTCGAGCTCATAGAGGCTCTTGGCAACTCCTGACAATGTGTTTGAGCGAACATTCGTCGGATGTCATGACTTCTGGTTCAATAGTACCCAGCGCGCTGGGCCCCACAAACGTGTTACTTCTGCTATATGGCTAATCGGTCCTTGGCACTGAAAGCTTGATTCAATTACCTTAGTTATAATCTTAAAAATGTTAGAATTTCTATTAATTTATTACATATTTTGCGTTCAGAACTTAACTTGGACATTTTCACTGTTTTCCAGGGTGATTACAAAAGAGAAGGTTCTATGCGCAATCTTCTCTACACCGAATGGGCAGCGATTAAGAAATGCATCCACCATCAACCTCTTGATCATATTAAAGAATATTTTGGAGTTAAAATTGCACTTTATTTTGCCTGGCTCGGATTTTATACTTACATGCTGATACCTGCCTCAATTATTGGCATCATTGTTTTTATTTATGGCGCAACGACCCTCTATCACAATCAATTGAGGTATTTAAATAAAGGATTTGCTATTTCCAAATTAACATTTGTTGTGTTTGTCTCGTATCGACAGACGTAAATATTCTATTAACATCGGAATATTTTTTCATACATTAAAAGTATAACAATTGACTCCGAATTTATAAAAGTTTTGCTATTAGTGAATTCATCTTTAGATCCTCTTTTTCAGAATATTTGTATTTTAATTAAATTAACATCTTTATAATAATAATAATAATAATGATCAAAGAGTGTTATTTTAACAGCGACGTCAGCGAGCATAAATAAGCTGTGATTGAACATCATTTCTTTATCATTAAGGTGAAAAGATCCTAGATGCTCAGATTTTGTCTGATCTGGCTATTAAAATTAAATAGTAGATCGTAGCTTGAAATGTTGAATAAGGGAAGAAGATGCAGCCAATAATTAAGCCTCTATTTAATGATTAGAACGTTTCGGCTGCCTTCAAAGAGCATATTCAAATTGTTATACAAAAATAGAGTTGTCATTGTTATAAATACAAATTATTAATTTTCTTTAAAATATCCCCAATTGATACCTACAAGTCCAAGCTATACAATGTTGTATTCGCTTCACTTGAATAAGAATTCAAATAATTTGTATTAATAACAAACAATGACAACTCTATTTTTGTATAAAAATTTAAATATTTATTTATTTATTCAATCATTGCACAACAGCTTTGAAGCCACTTATGGGAGGTTACAAATAGTCAAATATATTATGACATACATTTTGGATCAGTCTGTTAGAGAAAGAACCTCCTTCAAAGTTTTAGGTGGTCGGAAGAAAAGGTCCAGTTCACCGTATTCCCTATCATACAAATCACACATCCTATATAGGGGTGATCTCTTAAGGAAATTATTCCTAGGATGCGGTAAATAGAATAGGCCACGACTTCGAGTGGTCATTGAAGGGCTGTGGAAATTTAGAAGGGACAATGAATAGGGATCATCGACAATTCCCCGTACAAGCCTGGTAAGATGGGTATGTGCATGGCCTCTCTTCGGTCACGAAGGCATCCAAGACCATGCTCCTCCAGGAAAGCCCGGTAATTGAAAGAATCAACCGCAGGATAATGACCATGCTTTTTGTAAAAGAGATATTTCTAATATGCTCTTTGAAGGCAGAATATGGCAGGGAGGATCATAATCCATTCCTAATAAAGAGTGTTTAATCATTATATAGAGGCTCAATTATTGGCTGCATCTTCCTCTGCTATTAAAATTACACATTTTGATTTTTATCAGGCGCATCTGAGAATGGTCTAAATCTGGGACCGAAACATTAGCTTTGAAGGGGTTAATTTTAGTAAAATGAAATTAGTTGCATAGGTTTTAATATAAAGGATATGTTCACTTTTTATTTTTTTTCCTAACGATGCCCCGCAAGCAGAAAATCAAATCACATCCCTGTTTGCAAGGTCAAAAGATATAGATTTTTTTATTTAAATAATTATTATTATTAAGTGAAATTAAAATAAATGGATGATTTTTGTCTAGTGAGGATATCTGCACGTCTAATATCACCATGTGTCCTTTATGCGATAAGAAATGTGATTATTGGAAATTGGATGAGACCTGTACGTACGCCAGGATTACTTATCTCTTTGATAATCCATCAACTGTGTTCTTCGCCATTTTCATGTCCTTTTGGTGTAAGTACTCTATCTATTTGTGTCAATTGACTTTTGGGGACTGCGGTGTCCAAGCGGTGATTAGAGTAATTCCCCTGGCCTGGGACCATACCCAGAAAGAACATCCACCCTCAAGCTTAATTATTCTCTTGCAGGTGCTCTGTTCTTGGAATTCTGGAAGCGATACTCGTCGGGGATTGTCCATCGCTGGGGCCAATCAACATTCAGCAATCAGGCCGAACAGCCTCGACCAGAGTATCTCATTCGACTACGAGATTCTACTAAATATCGAATCAATCCCGTGACACAAATGCGTGAACCGTATGCCCCTTTTTGGAAAGTCCGAGTTCCCTATGTTTTAATGAGCGTCTCTGTTCTCTTCATTCTGGTACGTACAAAACAAATAATAAAATAGACTTCTTTTTAATAGATATCTTTTTCTATTTTTTAGATATTTTTAGCGGTGGCCGCTGTCTTTGGAATAGTGCTCTATCGAATGGCAGTTTTAACCTCGCAATATTTATACGGCGTCTCAGATAATACTAGCTATATCATTTTGTTCATTCCAGCTACTGCCGGTGTCATTAATTTAATTTGCATCTTTATACTCAATTGGGTGAGTTCTGTCTTCTTAATTTCTCTAATTTTTTTCCCATTCAATTTAAATAGATGAGGAGTTATTGTTAAGCTACCAGCTTTGATTTGAATGGGCCCGGGATAATTTTTATTTGCGCTCCTTGATTCTCTCGCTATTAATATAAACATGCGTGCAGCCTTTGAGAACGAACCAGGAACCTTTAGTCACATATAGGGTGAGGCATAAATATTTAGAGGATTTAAGAAAGCCAAAAAAGTAATTCATTTTATTGTTTACATAATAAAAGTTACATGATTGGGAAGTTCATCAAAATACTTTTTATGTGAGTGCTATTGTTTAAAAATAATATCACTAAGATGAGCTCTAATCTTCTGAATGCATATCTCAGCACGTCGCTTGAAAAAATCAAAAGAATTCGTTAGCATTTCTAATAAAATCTGTTGAATAGCATCGTGATTGATTCTTTTAAATCTTCTATGCTGCGAGGTTTTGTCTCGTACACTTTGTTTTAAATGACAATCCACTTCGCAACGAAACGCTGACTTTCAAATTACGCTCTTCGTAATTTCAACAAGATGGTGCGACCTGACTTGACAGGGACGGACTTTTTCTTATGGGGACATTAAAAACATAAAGTTTACGCGACAAAATCTCGCAGCATAGAAGATTTAAAGGATGCTATTCAACAGATTCCATTAGAAATGCTGAATACTTTTGATTCTTTCAAGCGACGTGCATTCAGAAGAATGGAGCCCATCTCAGTGATGTTATTTTTTATTTTCTCCTATCTCTATATATATGTTAATATATAGAGAGAGAAAGTATTGGATTCATGTCAAAAATTCGATGTCGAGATTTCGATGGATATACACGTTTTGAGGTCCCCTGAATGCAAAGAAGTCGCGACATGGTCTGTCTGTCTGTGTTCAATTTAAAGCATGATGGAATTGAGCTATGAGGCTCAAATTTTATATTTAAGTTAGGCACCCCCACGGAACCTGACATGAAGCTTTTAATCAAAATCGGCCAAAAACTACTAGTACTTTACTGATGTTACTTTTTCAGTTTTTTTTCGATTTTCTCAAAATTCGCTCCAACGATTTTGATTAAAATTCAAATATCTATTATTTTTTCGATGCTCTTTAAAACGTATATTCTCATTTTGCTCTCGAAATTGTTTGAAGGCCACTTTACTCTTGTTCCAGGTGTACACGTGGGCGGCCCAACGATTGACTGAATTCGAGTACTTACGGACCCAAAGTGAATTTGACGAGTCACTCACGCTCAAAATCTATTTATTCCAATTCGTTAATTACTATACATGTATTTTCTATATAGCCTTTCTGAAAGGGAAATTTGTTGGCTATCCGTCCAAATATAATAGAATTTTAGGATATCGACAAGAAGAGGTATTTTTTTTCTTTTTCTTATTAATTTTTTTTTTAATTTTAATATGCCACATTTATTTGTTTTAGTGCAGCCCTGGTGGTTGTTTAATGGAACTCTGCATCCAATTGGCGATTATAATGGTTGGCAAACAGGCACTCAATGCCGTCATGGAAATGTGCACCCCGTAAGAAAGATTTTAAAGCAATTTAATCATACCTTGTTTAAATAGGGTTGGGTGGTCGGCAAGACCAAAAAAATTAAAAAAGGTTTTATGGTTATTTTTTTTTTTGTTAAAATACTCTATTTTATAAATAATTTTATTTTAGGCCGATACCGGCAAAGCAAATTGCCGACACAGACACCCCAGCCCTGGGTTTAAAATGAGTCAAAAAATTATTTTTATTTATTAATTTGTTTATTATAAGCCTATAATTTTAATATTATTGAATACAAATTCAAAATATCTAGTGTAAGTTTAGATCTCTTGGGAAAGCCCCCCTCCCTCCCGACTTTAGCCCATAGAACCTTGCCTCGATGTGAGATTTATCATGTATAGAGGTTCATTTACTAAAAAATAAATACGAAAAGCATCAAATTTTTTCAAAAATTCCTCATTTTTTATTTAAATATTTTTCCGCACTTAAGGGCATTCACACATGCCAGGTCTCTATTTTTTGTTTCTAAATTAATTAATAATTTCAACGTTCTGAAAGAGAAGCGAATCCCAAACCCTTAGCACAAGAGTCGAGAAGATCTCTATCTCTGTGCTATGGCCCTGGAGCAAATTTCGTATTTATTTTTTCATTGATAAAATTTGTCAAAATCAATTTAATATGCTCTTTTAACTTATAATTAGGGAGGAAATTGTTAAGTCCCTTAGAATAAATAATCTTTTAATTATGTTTATATTATATTTTTTAACAAAATTAATTCAAACATTCTGATATGACTAAGCGCAAAACTCTCTCTTAAATGATGACATTGAGTCTTATTTTGAAAACTAAAACTACCTTTTTCAAAATAATTATTCAGATTCATGGTGGGAGGAGGTCCCCTATAAGCAAAATCCTGAATACGCCACTGAACAGATATATATATATATATATGGACCCTGTTAGGCAATAGTGTGTCAAGCGCCAAAAAATAAAAAATTGAGTTAAGCACGGAATATTGTTTCGAATGCTATAATTAATAGTATTTTTTATGAAATATGTCCTAAAAAAATGTCTATATTTAATGTTACTTGCACAATTGACAAAAAAAATTATATATAATCCAATGAAACAAAAACTTTCATGTTAATTTTCTCAAAACTCGGTAGATGGCGCTTGACACACTAATGCGTAACAGGGTCCAAATATATATCCGAAAATGGGATGGAAAAATGTTTGTATGTATGTATTTACTCTATAGAAATCCACAATTTTCCATTTTTCAAATTATGTATTTGAAACATAGAGTATTTGAAACGACGGCGAGTTATGGAGTAGTAATTCGAATCTCTTAAATGTTTTGGAAAATTAATTATAATCAAATTTCTTCAATATCTTAATACAAATCTATTCTTTTCCTTTGGCAGCTTTATGATTTATGACCACCTCCCAGGTGACTCTGATCTTTGGGCAGTCATAAATATACCCTCTTTTCCCCAGTCTCAATCGAACCAACATAGGAGTTTTGGTAACATCAAAATAGAAAAACTCAAAATGGTGTTCTTTATCTACTATAACCGGTTTATTGGAATCAAGGACGGATCAGAGGTGTTTCTCGGGAGGGGGGTATGGTGTGTTAAATTTTTTCTTAATTTCGGAAAATTTAAAGGGATTCTGGCTATTATTTATTATTTTCTTATATAAGAATATAAATAGCGTACAAATAAAATTTTTAAGTATTAATTTTTAAAATTTTACATTAAAAATAAAATTTTTTTCGAAAAAAGTATTTTTTTTTTCAAATCTCGTGGAGGGGGTTTTACCCCCTTTACCCCCCCAACCCTCGGCGCTCCTGGTCTACTCCTCGAACAGTCGGTCACTGTTGTCGGTTCTAGGGCCTCATTTTCGTTAGTCAGTTTTGTGAAAATGTTTTGTGGTGGTCAAAAAAAAAACTTGAAGGAAATGAGCTCTCTATATTACATATATTTGATCAGTTTAAACGTATTATCCTGTTTTTTATAAATATCAAAAGTCGTTTTTTGACGTTTTTTTAAGAAAATTTCAGACAAATTAGTGTTTTTGTTTATGTGTGGGCTGCCCTCAAACTTTTTTCGGGCAAAGTTTGTCCTTTAGGATGTAGAAACAAAAAAATATATCCCCCATTCACCCATATTTTCTTATAGTATTTTAACGTGAACGAGGGACTCGTTCTTCGGGAGGACATGAAGTTAGTTGAATGAGTCTTTCTTCCATCAAATTCATTTTTTCTTCCTTTGAACTCTTTCAAAATATCATAGAACTCCATTCTGGTAATTTTTTAACTCTTCCCAAAGGATCTATAACAAAGAAAACTAAAATTATACTAAATCGATTTAATGATTCTGTTCCTCGTTCACTTTAAAGTCTAATAAAAAAATATGGGGTGAGTTGGGGTGAAATGTTTTTCTTGTTTCTACATCCTAAAAGACTAAACTTTATGCCTATAAAAAGTTTGAGGCGACAAGCCCACACATAAACAAAAACACTAATTTGTCTGAAATTTTCTTTAAAAAAATGTTCAAAAAAGCGACTTTTGATATTTATAAAAAACAGTGATAATTACGTTCAAACTTAATCAAATATACTGTAATATAGAGAGCATACCTTCAATTTCCACATTCAAGTCGTTTTTTTCTGTTGCCACCACATGAAGACATTTTGCAAAAACTGACTAACGAAAATGAGAGGCCTAAAAACAAGACAAGCAGTTAAAACAATGACTGACTTCCGACTGACATTGTGACCAGATAGCGAACCAGAAGGGTCGGGGGGCTGGATTCCAATAAGCTGGTTATAGTAGATGAAGAAACATCCATTTTGGGTAGCATTAGGTAAACTTTGAGTTTTTCAATTTTGATCGGGTTTTTACGTCAAATACTCCTATGTGCAAGGGCCCGCCGAAAGCTAACTACACTGGTGGACAAAATTAAGAGATGGAGTATTTTTCTAAATATCTCGAGAAATACTGAATACAAAGAAATAAAAATTTGAAAATCTTATTTAATGACAATGAAGTGTGCAAAACAACAATGAAAGTGAAATTCATTGGCAAGAGTTATGGCCAATAGTCCGATGTGGTCTGAAATTCATGATAAAAGAAGGCAGTGAAAGCGAGGCTAGCACGGTGCGATTTGCCTCTAGTAAGGTGTGTGGTCACCTCTGACAGATAGACAGCATGCACAACGAGTATGCATGCTGTTAAGAAGAGAGTTAAGGAGTGCTTGTGGAATACCTTCCCACTCTTCCATGTGTGAAAATGCTTTCATTTCCATCTCTTAATTTTGTCCACCAGTGTACATATAATTTTATAATTGTATTACTGACCACTGTATAATTTGAAATAAAGTCTTAGACATGTTGAAAAAAAATGAATTTGTTTATAGGATATTGACAAGATGGTGGATGAAATTTCGAATAAAGACTGGATTGAAAAAAGAAAAGTCTGAAAACGAAAAGATCTTGGATCGAAATCAATGGACTCGCGATTTCGTTCTCCTCGATTTCGGACATCGAGGCCTTTTCTCTGAATACCTCGAAATGGGTAAGTGACTATCACGTCACAGTCATCTTATTTGCCAATTGAATTGAATTTTTCTTTCTTTTTTTTCCAGTGATTCAATTCGGGTTTGTGACGATTTTCGTGGCTGCCTTCCCTCTTGCCCCGCTCTTTGCACTCATTAATAACATTTTTGAGATGCGACTCGATGCTCAAAAATTCCTCCGCTTCTATCGACGACCTGTGCCATACCGAGGCAAAGATATTGGAGTCTGGTATCCGATCTTGGAGGTGTTGGGCCGCATCGCTGTCGTCACTAACGTAAATGCTAAATGCTTTTCTAGGGGGAATTTTGATTGACTTTTTTTCGTTTTTTCTTTTTTTTTTAGGCTTTGATAATTGCATTTTCTTCTAATTTCATTCCACGGCTCGTTTATATGATCACGACATCGCCTGATGGTACAGATACAGGATTTCTCAATTTCACGCTTTCTTATTTTGATACCAAGGATTTCCAGCCCCAATCTGTGCCTGAGAACCCAGAAATTGATTATCCTTTTTGCTGGTAAGTGAAGGGCGCAGCGGACTTTTTTCGTAGAAGGAGAATAAAAAGAGAGAGCAGCTAGTTATATTTTCTTTTATTAAACCCTGAGTGCTGACGTTTCGGTCCTGTTTAGGGCCATCCTCAGAGCTATTAAGGGGGCTAGGGAGCGAAGTGGTTACGCATGTTTTTCCCGATAAGATGGCGTTGTGTGTCATAAAAAGTATGCCCAAAATCTCAAGTAATTCAACATTTTGCCATGAGATGTAAAATGGTAGCTAATAATATTTAATGCATTTGGTTGATTTTCATTGATCTTTTAACAATAAATACTTTATAAATGTTACTATATATTATGTATCTTTTAAAAAAGCAGAAAAATATATAAATATAGGCCAGATATACACTATTGCGGGATCAGCTGTTAGACTAGCCTGCCATCTATTGCAAGAATGCTGAACCTATTTGACAGATGAATTTTAAATAAATCATCTAAGCTTATTTTAAAAATTTCTTAATTAATATGTGATTAATAATAACAATAAATTCATTTTTAAATTTAAAAAAAATTAAAGATTATTGGGACAGATTGTTTTTTTGTATTTGCTTGATAACAAAAAAATTAATTACGATAATTTTTTAATAAGTCATTAAAAAAATTATAGCTCGATGTTCCAATAATCTCTTATGAATTTAATTCATTTAAAAAAAAACCGCTTTGAAAAATTCCTTATAATAATCTAGTTTTTTTAAAAGTACGTTTTGACGTCGCTCCTGAACCCCCTTAATACAGAATAATACACAATGGTCATTAAGAATATGTGTACAAATTTATGCATATTAGATGAATATTTACCATTAGGGTTGTCATTATAAATTTCAATTTCCACATTTCACCTATATTTAACATTGTTGGTCGATTTTTTTACAATATAAATTTATATATATGATAAGTAGGTGAGATATTTTCCAATGGCAAAGTCTGCAAGTAAAATTCTATGTGACTCGATAGAACAGTCACATAGAATTTTACTGACTTTTTTAATTCCAACCATTGAACCTCTATATTTATTTTTATTCATCCAAGAGATCTCAGATATCCGACGAACGGGAATTAATCAAATCACAAAACTAGGCTTAAGAAATCACAAATCAATTCAAAAACGTGCCATTTAGTGAAATATTTTTGATGATTTTGACTCTCAATAACTTTATTTAGAAAAATGATGCAAAACAAGTAAAGCTTATTATTCTCTGTTTAATGATTTAAATTGATATTTTTTCGTTGCAGGTATTCCGAGTACCGCAATCCTCCTTGGGTGTCGCCCAAATACAAACGTCCTCTCATCTATTGGCATATCCTAGCAGCTCGGCTTGCATTTGTGTTAGTTTTCCAAAACGTTGTCAGTTTCCTGATCATTGCTGTCCAATGGATAATCCCGGATATCCCGCTTCAAATCCGGGATGAAATTCTACGCGAGGCGTATTTGAAAAATGAAAGGATCATCTCGCACGAGAGAATACATCGGGAGTCGTTGAAAAACGGTGAGGGGATGACAGACAGCGATAGCGAAGTCACCGTCCCTGCGGACGAGTTGAACGGATAAAGGAAACAAAAATCATCAAAGCTCTGCTTATTTGAATTGCATTTTCTTTTCTCTCCGTTAATTATCCAAAAAAATATAAGTGCCTCAGGTGGAATTTATTAAGGCATCAGCACACTCTATTCGAGGTTGAGATTTAAGGTTTCTTCTTTTTATTTCCACAACTGACGAAGAGTTAGAAGAGACTCCTGTGTAGTAGAACATGGCGCGTTATCTCAATATTTAAAACAAAATTGTAGGAAAATTAGGATGTATTGAACATATGACGATCGTGCAAAGACAGAGATAGTAAATGCACTATTAGGGCCGTTCGATTAAACGTCCGAGGGCGTTCGGCGCATGCGCACTAAGAAAAAGCGTATTCCTACGCATGTTATCTTTCTCACTACGCATGCGCAGAAGCGTCATTTGGAGAGGGGGGACAGGGGCTCTGATTTTTTAAAAATTTTATATTATTCTAAATAAAATATTTTAAAATATATCTACGAAAATATAAACTGTACAAAATTAAACAATTAATTAAATATCTTTTGGCCAAATTTGAATATTTGTAATTAAGAAAAAAAAAAAAGTTGAAATGACGCCACTGGTTAATGTTGTTTAGATTGATACATGGAGGTTATAATTTTGTATGACCTACATGTATCAATCTAAACAACATTAACCAGTGGCGTCAACAATTTATCGTCCTGAAGATGGGAGCGATGCGTTCCCGAAACGTCGACGATATTTAAATAAAGTTTTTGTTCTTTGCTGGCTGCCTTCATCTACCTGTTCCTGTTGATTATCACTCAGCCATTAATTTCTTCTTTTCAAAATATTTAATAAATTATTTTATATTTATATACTTGTTTTTTTCAAGTAGTAGAATATTTATTGGAGATTCTGGCGGATTTTCTTCTTGATCAATTGCAGTCAGTTGAGATAATAAGAACAAACCTTTAATTTCGCTCAATTCCCAATTAACGTATAAATTAAAATATATATATAGATTTTAAAGAAAAGCCCAAATCTTTTTCATTTAGTAAAAAATAAAAGGTCGAGCAGCTATGTTAATTTCTTTATTTAAGAACCCACAGCGACGTTTCGGTCGACTATGCGACCATCTTCATGGCTAGAGTTCAGTCAACAGAAAAACCTCTCAAGTTCTATTGACTTTGGCGCTGAATGCATTATATAATGATAGATCTTAATGTATTTTATGAAATGTCTGTCAAAGAACTTAAGAGGTTTTTCTGTTGACTGAACTCTAGCCATGAAGATGGTCGCGTAGTCGACCGAAACATCGCTGTGGGTTTGTACCAATAAAGAAATTAACATAGCTGCTCGACCTTTTATTTACTACTACATACTGATTCAGCTATTCGCCTTTTTCATTTATTGAAATTATAATTAAAATTCACCTTTGACCCCTTTTAATGATTTATTTCAGAAAATGATACTAAAAAAGAAAATAAGAGAAAGTAAAAAATGGGACAAGTGCTTTGAATATCGCACATTTTTCTCAAAAATAAAACCACTATCGAAATTATAAAACGAAACTCTTTATTTCTTATTTTTTTACTTGGAATTAATTCTTCGTTAAATTTGATCTTGGGAATCCCGTGAAAGCTGACGGGAAGCGAACACTCACACGACGTGTGTTTGACCCGCTCTTAGCATTAAATTGTTTTTTATTTCAATTGAGAGAAAAGAAACAGAGGATTAAAAAGCAAAGTCCAAATTTTATGTGATAACAAAAATCTTGAAGAGGAAAATATTTTTGCTTGAGATTGCATTTAATTTTTTATAAATCCTATCTATTAACGCGTAGGGAAAATAAAGCAAGTTTTCTACTTAAATTCTTCTTCCAAGCCCTGAGATTAAAAAAAAAAACAAATATTTTATTGGGACACAATTTTATAATTTTTTATATATCTGTATGTAAATATATTTAAGACTGTGTTTTATATTAACTTTTATTATTGTGTTTGGGTTGTGCGTGTCCGAGACATTGCCTTGCGTAGCAGCTTCAAATCAATTTGCTATTTATTCGTTTGAGTGATGGATAATCGCAAGTTGAATTTATTTATTTTTTTCTTTTAAAGAAAAATTTCATAGAATTTATATTCACTTGTTGTTGCTAACATTTGGATGCTCTAAATACAAAACTCTCTTTTTCTTCACAACAGAGACTAATTTGAATAATAAATCTTGATTGAACAAATTTGAGAATGTGATTTTCTCAACTAATTTTTCTATAGTTGAATGTCAGTTTAGTTCTAATTTGATTGGTGATCAGTGGCGTCTCCTTGTTAGGCACTGTGCAACTGCACCTCTTTAACTTGATATTATCGATAAAATTGAATATAATGAGTCCTTTTTTCTTCAAATCTTTCTTTTTACTATAATCCTTAATTGATTTTTTAATAAGGGCAAAATAAAAAGCCTTTATATTACTCTCTGGAGACGTTTCGAAAATCATATCTTCCGTCGTATCGAAATTAAAGTATTCGTTAAAAAAAGGTACAGTGGGCGCCACAAAAGCCTGATCTGCCAGAAAGTGGAGCTTTGAGCTTAGGCAACCAAAAGACTTAGCTTTCGCCAGGGTTATCTTAAAAGTAGCTTTTCCCCTTCATTTGCATTTAAAAAAGATAGCCTAATATATTTATTTTTAAAATATTGGATTGGTTGGCTAAGTAAGCACAAGGCCTACTATCGAGCAGATCAGGCTCTTGTGGCGTCGACTGTACAGTGAGGGACAATATTAAGTCCCTCCCATACGTTTTCTACTTTTGATTATTTCATAGTTTTTAAAAAAATATTATATATTTTTTAATGGAAACTTTCATGATTCAAACCTAGATAATTTCCAATAAATATTTTCATTTCCTTTTAAAAACAATGAAATAATCACAAATAGAAAACGCAGGGGGGGGGACTTAATATTGTCCCTCACTCTACATAAACATTTTATATAATGAATAGGCCTCTAGGCGACCATGATAGAGAGTATTCTCAAAATCAATTCATTATAAAATCTTTTATATACCTTTATTCTAAATTTCAATACGGACATTAAATATATCTCGATAGGTCTCATGGGTTACAAGAACATACGTTCTAGACACTAGCGTAACGTGTTTTAGCTGGGCCCCCCCGCACATTTTATTTCGGGCCCCATTATTAGACCATACAAAAAATATTTTTAAAATACCGTAAATCCCTGAACCCTGAGGGCCCCGGGCCCTCTCAAAGAGAAATTTTCATTATTTTTTTTTTTTATCTAAATTTTTCCGTTTTTATCGGAGCTACAGTTTTTTAGCCCGGCCCGGCCCGAGGGCCCCCCGCATCGCGGGGTCTGCGGGGGCGTACGTTACGCCACTGGTTCTAGAGATCCGTTAAATGCTCTTCCTTTCGGACCGCCCGGAGCTTTGATTTAAAGAAATTTAAAGCATCAATCCACCGAAAGGCTTTTTATTTTAGCTGAACTTGCCTTTATTAAAATCCAAAACTCTTTGAGCGCGGCTCTGTCTTTTCCTCAGTGACGGCCTTGATTTGAAAACTAAGGCCAAAGATTTTTTTGGCTAATTTTTAGCTACGATTCGCCACTGGAGATCAACATTTAGAGCAGAAATAAACAAACATTGGAGAATCTGAGTTTTGTATTTAGATCCCTAATTTTTTTACTTATATTAAACAACAAAAAGGAATGTAAAATTTAATAACAAATTTTAATTAATATAAATTTTAAGTTTGTTGAGAATTAAAACTTATTTATTCTATTTTTAAATTATATATATATATATATATGACAACAGAGTTGTTTTGTTAATGAAGAAATGAATGGATATTTCAATTGAGAGCCATCTGGCTTTTGTTAAATAGACATTTAAGTTGGCATAATGACTGCGATGTTTCTGGTTCGAATCGCATGTAAACACATGTAAATTCAAAATTATCATTTGGCTTTCATTTATCTTAAGCCATATGCTGAGTGATGGATACAATTTCTTTTTTTTGCATCATATATTATATTTGGATTTTGTAAAGGATATTTGATCGATTGATAACACAGGGGAACAAAAAAATATAGGTCAAATTTTATTTACGAGTGTTTTATAATATAAGTAAAAAAATTAGAAGGTATAACTAAAAAAAAATCAAAAATAGAAAAATAAGGGACGCCCTAATACAGTATATATATACAGGATGCTTCAAAAAGGACTTAATAACTCTGAAAATTCCTATAAATTTATACAGAGAACCTAGAGAGGTGATTGTAGTGTCAATCTGAAGAGAAACACATCAAGTTTTGACTCCTAGTTCGCTAGTGCCGAATCGCACTATCGGCAATTGAGCGTTAAAGATGGCTGTCTTCCCTGGACCCGAGCTAGCTCTGTGTTTTGGTTTGAAATTTATCCAAAGAAGCTACAGAGCTAGCTAGTTTTAGTGTTGTTTAAAGAGAAACATATCAAGTTTTTTTTTTTTTTTTTTTTTACTTCAATCTAAAGAGTATGGGAAGAAATTGACTACGGGTGAGATGTGTGCTGGATAACCAAAGGAAGAACATCTTTAGTTTGAGGTAAAAAAAAAACTAGATGTATTTCTCTAGAAATTGACCCTACAATCACCTCTCTAGTTTCTTTCTATACATTTATATGAATTTTCAAAGTTGTAAAGTCCTTTTTGAAATATCTCCCACCAATCAAAAAAGGTTGGGAACCGCTGCTTTAGAGAATTCAAATACACCTTATAGAAATTGTATCCATATTTTGAATCAGCCTGATTTAAGCTAGGTTTATATCTACAGACACGTGTATTCACATTCACGTATTTACCAGGTATATCAATCATAACACGGTCGCGCAGACGCCGACAGACACGAGAATATTTTGTCTGCGCGGTTCCAGTCTCTATGTGTCTATGGCTACTTGCCGGGCAGTGTGAATAGAGTATCGGGACCGTGCAGACGTATTTTGTTTTCTTTTTGCCGACACTTCTGTCTCGTTAGATGTAAATAAATGGCGTCTGACCTTACCTGTTTAAAACGCACTGTGCCTGTAGATATAAATCTACCTTAAATATTGGACTAGAGCATTGCATAGCCTGCTTAATAGAAACAACTCTGTTGCTGATTGTTTGAAATCAAAATAAAAAGAATTTTATTGTTAATTAATAGAAAAAGATCCCTTGGGGCCATCAACTCCCCAGCAGCACAAATTGTTTGTTTATGCTTCCCTTTAAGAAAACTAATTTGATCCGGAATTTGTGTTGAAAAAATAAAAAAGATCAATATAAATAAAAAATTTTATAAGGAACTGTAAAAGAGGAAGAATTTCTTGTAAGGTTATGATGGAACTTGGAAAAATTCCTTCATTTTCCAGTTACAAAAAAAAAAGAAATGAATTATCAATCAATAAATTAAATACACAAAATATTCTCTGGCGTTAAAAAAAGAAATATTTTATTAAAAAAGAAAAAAATATATATCTCTTTATACTTTATATACTGTATATATATATATATATGCGAAGATAAGTTTTCTCGGGTTGAGTCGCGTGTGATGTGGAGATTTACTCGACGTTTCGGCTCTCCTTTTGGAGCCATTTTCAAGAGTATGGAATTAGGGGGGAATTGTTGGGGTGGATTGTTTACGGGGTCGCAGTCTTGCTGGTCCCCAGGTCAATTTGGATGCCTCAGAGGCTTGGTTTGGTCTCTGAGAGCAGGAGGAAGGTTGAGTGTGTGTAATTGCGTTTGTGTTCGGTTTGGGTTGACCCCAACAATTCCCCCCTAATTCCATACTCTTGAAAATGGCTCCAAAAGGAGAGCGAAACGTCGAGTAAATCTCCACATCACACGCGACTCAACCCGAGAAAACTTATCTTCGCATACATCCAGTCGCGGAAACCTTCCAGAATATATATATACTAAGCCCCCGGGAAAGTTTCTGGACAAATGATGCTCTTGGATTTTTTGCGCTTGTGTCACTTGTCCAGAAACGTTCCATTGGGGCAATACTGTTACTATAAGAGTTCGAAGTTAAGTAAATGCTAAAGAGAGGTAAATTCTTCTTTGAAACAAATCAGAATTTAAATAGGATATGAAAATGCAGCAGCCAAAATGAAAAGCACTCTCGATACTCTGTGAACGTTCAGACGTTTCGGGTAAAATTTATTCACCCATCTTCAGTGAACAGTTCTAGGGAGAGAGAGTTAAGTCAGTATAATTATACATCGTTATTCTATGTATTCTATTTAGATAATACGATGATATATACAGGTTTGAAAATTTGTTTTATAATATTTAAAAACGTTGCTTTTATAGTTAAAGATATAATCAAATAAAACAAATTTTCAAACCTGTTTATATCATCGTATTATCTAAATAGAATACATAGAATAATAATAATAATAATAAAGCCATTTATTAGCATCCTTATTTTTACATACAATATTTACTTAACATTATTTTTTTTTTTTTATATATATATACAATTTAGACAATTCTTTTTTTTTTTATTTAATAAAATCGTTTCGGAAACTAGGCCCATTGTTGAGCAAAGGCCTCTCCCAGACTTCGCCACCGGTTTCTATCTTCGGCTAGCTGGAACCAATTTTGACCCGCAAAGTTCTTCAGATCTTCACTCCATCTAAGATGTTGTCGTCCTCTCTTTCTCCTTTTTCCTCTAGGATACCATTCGAAGACGTGCTTGGCCCATCTATCTCCTGACATTCGTCTCAGGTGTCCTGCCCACCTCCATTTTAGTTGTTTGACGGAGACGGTTATATTCTTAAATTTTAAAAACTTAAAAAAAGAATACATAGAATAACGACGTATAATTATACTGACTAAACTCTCTCTCCCTAGAACTGTTCACTGAAGATGGGTGAATAAATTTTACCCGAAACGTCTGAACGTTCACAGAGTATCGAGTGTTTTTCATTTTGGCTGCCTGCATTTTCATATCCTATTTACATATATTTCCAGCCATTAAATATTATCAAATCAGAATTTATTTGATGCTGAAAGTGAAAAGGGACCTTGTCGGAAATGTCACAAATTGAGTTATGAACATTTCAAGATCAAAACCACTCTGATATCTCAAAAACTAAAAAAGTTAAAGATATAAAAAAGAGGATTTTGAGCAAAACGCATTTAAACACAATGAGAAACTATTTAAGGTTACTAAATCGAATTCTCATCGCTCAAATTACCGAATAAACCTGAATAGGAAATTTTGAAGAATCGTTTTCAATCGAAACCCAAAAATCGATATTCAATACCTAATTCGACTAGAATGCCCGCACCGATAATTTGACTTCGACAAGAGGTCCCGCATCACATATTTATAGTGAGATCTGGCTGACTGGCATTTACAAAAACTTCAACTTTTACAGTTCTAGACTTATCTAATAGAAAAAAAAAAGAAAAAGCTTTAAATTATTTCCAAATGGTGCTTATTGTAATAAAAAATCTATTTGCATGATATGTGAAAAGTTTTTATTTATGTTTTTTATATATACATATTATATACAGACATATATATATTAAATAAATAAATAAATTTTTATCGTTTTATTAATTAAAAATAAATAAATTTATTTTCCAAAATCCTTTAAGCACATTAGACGATCCATCTACCAAATAAGTGATCGGGGCGTTTAATTGCCAAATGTCAGTCAACATAATTTTGCCATTTTCAAAAAGATTTTTCTAGTTAGCGGCATAACTACTCCCGATGATGGGGTTCAATCTCCATGCGCTCTCTGAATCGGTGAAATGCATCACCAGAAAGGAAAAAAAGTGTTCTCAGTGACCCGGGTGAGAGAAGTTCGGCAAGAAGGGAAATGAATCGCATAATCATCCTGTTTTTCAGCCAAACAAATGTCCTTTTTGAATAACGTTTAAAAAAATGTCAAGAATTTTATTTATTATAAATACAATCATTTGATTTCGGGTAAACTGCACACAGTGAGTCAAAGGTCACGGAGGTGATAAAAATTGAAATTATTTTGTTGCTATTGATTTTGTTTCAAAGTGAACAAAAAACACAAAGTGTGCAATTTTATTATCAAAATCAAATGTCAATCATCTTGAAACAACGAGCCTATCGACGTCATTATGGAGTCAGGGATCATCGCCTTCGAGACGATCTTCTGCAATACTCTCGCGCACTCGCTCAACAGCAGCTTTACTGGTCGCCGTTCGAGAACGGTCCTGGCCTGAACCCTGTTCTTCACATTGACTAATCAACCGCCTTATCATTGATTCACTTGGCCCAGACTCCAACGATCGCAAGATAATTGACATTTGATTTTGATAATAAAATTTCACACTATATGTCCTTTGTTCAGTTGTGTATTTTTCCATAATTAATTTCCTTTATAAGGCCGGTATTACACTATCAAAGATCTTTGTCAAAGATATTATTTGTCAAAGATATTTGACAGTGTAATGAGTCAACTTTTATAAAATATTTCTTTTATAAAATTTCTTTTATAAAATTTAATCGATTGCTATTACATTTTATCAAAGATTTGAAAGTAAACAAACAAGATGGCGGAAGGCAAGAAAAGAAAATTTTGTTGGCGGTGGAATTAACCAAAATGTAACCATTAGACGTTTTTCAACACTTATACAGTTCCTTAAATGTGTATTTTGTTTATCAATGAAAGGTGACACTTTTGAAACTACATATTTAAAAGTTTCATCATCCATTCTCGAATACCTTTTATAATGTATTACATCTTCAATCTGTAGCTCTTTTAATAAATTTTGGTGAATTCCTTTCATGTTCCGTCTTCAGGGCCGGATCTAGAAGGGGGGGCAGAGGGTGCGTTTGCCCCGGGCAGCAGATATCAGGGGGTGGCAATTAAAGGAAGATTTTCTTAAAAAAGGTAAAATGATATGAATTTTGTATAGAAAATTTTAAGGAGGGGCGGCAAATCAAATTTTGCCCCCCCCTAAAAATCTCCTAGTTCCGGCTCTGTCCGTCTTGCATTCCATGGTTTAACCCACACACGTTTATTTTTCCTCTTTTTTTGAGTAATAAACTTATTGAGACAGCTGCCCTTGTTGCAGCTACAACAGAAAAGAAAAGCTCATCATCCATTTTTAAACAACTTTGATGAAATATTTTACTTAGTGTAATACCTATATAAAATCTTTTATAGAATCTTTTATAAAATAAAATATGATAAAATATTTTATAAAATATCTTTGACAAAGATCTTTGATAGTGTAATACCGGCCTAAGAACCTGAAAAGAAAGTTAAAACAAAATCAATAGCAGCGAAATAATTACAACTTGCAATTAGGGGTGTTCGATTATGGAAAAAAATAATCTTTTTAGTAGGCCCTATACGAGTCTCATCCCATCTTTTCAAACTCAAAATTTTTTATAAATTCAACTTTGCATTGTTATGTCACGCTTAGAGAAACCCCCGGGTTCCCTATGTCATAATTAGTAACGTTTTAGACAGACCTCTAGTCCCCCTAACGCGTTACGTAATATGTGGACAACTCCTAAGACGCTTCAGGAGGCAAAGCTATTCGCAAGTTTTTGCCGATAAGATGGCGTTAGGGGTCTTAAAAAGTTAGCCAAAAAAGCCAAACTATTACGAAAATGTGCCAACAGATGGCAGGGCTATATTTATTCTCATGTATTTGATTTTCCTTTATCTTTTAATAATGAATAGTTTATGTTGTTATATAACAGCAAAAAAATATATAAATATAGGCTTATAAGAGATCTGATAATGCCGGCTGTTTGACTAGCCTGCCATCTTTTGCAAGAATGCTGAACTATTTGGCCGTTAATTTTTAAATAAATAAGAAATTTATTTTTGACTTTGTCACCAATTCATTTAATTATTATAGGTTGGTTATTAATGATTTTTACATTTTAAGATTTAAAAAATAAAATAATATTTTTTAATTAATCGTAGTTAAAAAAAGCTTAGCAGGATTCGCAGCCAGGAGATTAAATAAAAAAATATTTTATTTAATTTTTATTTGCCGACGTTTTGGTCGCCAATCACGACCTTCATCAGGGCAAATATTGTCAATTATTTTCAAAGTCAAAGATTTTTTTATTTAATCTCCTGGCTGCAAAGTCCCTGCGAATCCTGAGTAAATCTCTACAGCCAAAAAACATCAATTTAAAAAAAGCATTCTATTATGTAAAAAGCTCACGAATTTAAATCATTTAAAAAAAACGCATAAAAAAAATGCCTCAGTAATTTCTGACTAAAGATTCAATGTAACCTCCTGAAGCCCCTTAAGACCCATTCCTAAATCGATTGGGAGAAATCTCTACCCCTGGCTTCTCCACTTCTCTTTTATCAAACGTCACTGACATATTTAACTCCACGATATAGATAAAAACATTTAAAAAGCTGCTCTATTTTATTTTCAATCTGGAAATTTAATAGGAGTCGTAAAGAACTCTTGATTAAACGATTGCATTGTGTTTGTGTGCGTTTCAATGTGTTTCTTTAACGTCCTTAAATGGGAGAATTGTTTTTTACAAATTTCACACGGATAGGGTTTCACCACCGTATGAATACGCAAATGCGATTTCAGATGGTGAATTTGAGAGAATCCTTTATCACAAATTTCACAATTATACGGCCTTTCGCCTGTGTGTATTCGCAGATGAATTTTCAGATGGTGCAATTGGCCAAATTGTTTTTCACAAAAATCACAAGCAAAGGGTTTTTCACCGGTGTGAATACGCAGATGCCCTTTGAGATTGGACGAGCATGAAAATTCCTTGCCGCATATTTCGCATTTATGTTGCTTTTCACCGGTGTGAATCCGCAAATGCGACTTGAGATGTTGACGGAGAGAGAATAATTTTTTGCAAACGTCACACTGATAGGGTTTTTCGCCGGAATGTGTGCGCAGGTGAAATTTTAGATGATGAGGTTGTGAAAATTGTTTGTTACAAATTTCACACGAATATGGCTTCTCTCCCGAGTGGATTCGCAGATGGAAGATGAGATTTTGCTGTTGGGTGAACTGCTTGTCGCATATGTGGCATTTGTGCGGTTTCTCGCCTGAATGTATCCGTATATGGGCTAAAAGATTCGCTTTTCTAGCGAATTGTTTATCACAGACTTCACAAGCGAACGGTTTCTCACCAGAATGAATTCGGAAATGTTCTTTGAGTGTCGCTAATTGAGAGAATTGTTTATTGCAGAAATCACATTTATACGGTTTCTCGCCTGAATGAGTGCGCAGATGCGATTTTAAATAATACAAACGTGTAAAGTGTTTGTTACAGATGTCACATTTATGCGGCTTTACGCCTGTGTGAGTGCGGATGTGTGACTTGAGTGAATCCATTCGAGAGAATTTCCGTTTGCAAATTTTACAAGCAAATGGTTTCTCGCCTGTATGAACTCGAATATGATTAATTAGAATGGGCCTTTTCGAAAAACGTTTATTGCACATCTCGCACTTGAAGGGTTTTTCTAATGCTTCTTTCTCGTCATCTAAAAATAAACATTTTTCTATTAATTTCTATTTCTTTCTAAAATAAAGAGAGAACGAAAAAAAGAAATGATTGTCTTTACTCATATTTTATTATAACTATTTATGTATTGATCATAGGTCCTGAGGAAGGGCGCGACTGGCGTCCGAAACGTCGACAATCAAATAAAGAAAATCTGATAAAAATTGATTGTATTTTTATCTGATTCAATTGTTCCTGGCTGCCTTGCTATCCTTATTTAAATTTTTTCTTTGCTCCTGTTCCTCTTCCTTTTGTATAAAATACAGTCACGTACTTGACAATGTGTAAGAGAAAGTTGTGTTTTGTGCTTGTCACACCAGATTTTTTGTGTCGATATATTGAATATATTTAGTTTCCGCCGATATTTTAGAATTCAAGTTGTAAAATTTTGGGAAGTTGGCCAAACAGAGTGTGACAGACGGACACTCCGCTATCAATGGAACAAAAAAATAAAATAAAATAAATTCGATGTTCCAACAGGAAATTGAATGAATTAACGTTGGCTATACAAAAGTAGCTGGATGCTTTGGGTGAAATTCATATTAAAAACATTTGATTCTTAAGGTGCGTACACATCTGCGCTCTGCTCCGCTCGCGAGGACCATGTTCGTTAGATTAGTACGGGTTTTGAGATGCTCGCGAGCTGCTCAAACCCGCACTAATCTAACGAACATGGTGCTCGCGAGCGGAGCAGAGCGCAGATGTGTACGCACCTTTAAATGAAACAGGATAAAATTTCATGTGAGTGTTTAAAAAAAAAAAACATCGGTGGAAACTAAATACCGGTATATCTCGAGACAAAAAATCTGGTGTAATAAGCACAGAACACAACTTTAAAATTTTACAGTCTTATAGAGGACGTTATGGAGAGTCCAGGAAAAATACTCGGGTCCGCAAATTCTCAAAAGGGGGAGCGCAAAAAAATCCAGAAAATGAATTTATCCAATGGAAAGCATCGAGTTTTGTCTTGTTTTATCAAAAATTTAAGCCAATTAATTAAAATAATTAAATCTCTCAAATAGAAAATAATAAAAATTGTTATATAATTAAATTCTTATTTTTTTCGGGGATGGGGCCGGATTGGATCAAGACAGACAGTCGGACACTACGCCATTATATATATACATTTTTTTAAGATAAGAATGTTATTTTTAAGTAAGCCACATTTCTATTTTCATTGCCTGGAACGTGATGACTGAAAAATTGAGCGTCCGCAATAGGCGGGCCCAGTAGATGGTCCAGGAAGGGTGAGCTTAAAATTAATATTCGATCAAATGACCCCTCTGTTTGCAACGCGCACTTTAGTGCAAATGCAAATTGGTTGGTAATGAAGTCTTGGGGGGATTGACTTTCTCCTTCCCTCTCTCATCAAACATAAAGGAGCTGGGAAAAAAGATTAATACACGATTTACCTCTTTGTTTTTGTTGTATTTCCAATTTGTTTTTTTGAATTGATTCTAAATTTGTTTCATTGCATTTTCTTGAATGTTTGTTTAAAAAGAAAATATTTATAAAATTTGTTTTACACAATTCACAGGGATATACAGGACCTGTAAGAGATAAACAAATTATTATTATTATTAATTGAGAAGAAGTCATTCACTCATAATTTATTCACCCCCCCCCCCCCTCTATTTATCCCTGAACAAATAATGGAATGGCAAAAAAGGGCTATTTTAGAGATGTGAATTTGTCAGCTATAGAAAGCTGGTGCACTTAAATTCTGACGAAATATATAAACAGAATTTAGTGAGAACGAGTTTGAATATCAATTCGGTTTTGTCTACCAGCAGATGGGAGCCGACGGTCGAATTTCCTTGGAAACCCGCTATTGATTGAAGGTGACTTCCCTGTCATTCTAGCAAACAACTGAGTGATGACGATATAGTGACGCGAAAGTTGCTGGGACGGCAGCATCTTAATTATTTAGATTATCGGTTCAATGAAGAATAGAAATGGCTGTGGTGATGATTGACTAAAGAGCTCAATGTGGAAGGCAAGTTTTTATTTCTGCTGGCTGCCTTTCTCAGAGAGCTCCTTAGTCAATCAAGTTTTATTATGAATATTTCAGAATAAAACCCATAAAGCTCACGGGGGATAAGAAGCGAATCACAGAAATTTTTGTATATCCATGGAGGGGCTCGAGGCTAATCGGATAAACTGCGGATTACGAATCTAAAGTTGCTACCCAACTCGGGTTCAAATTCTAATGAATTCGTTTTTGTCATCCACTGTAAGCTTATGCCAAATCAAAGGTGATTAAATTTGTTTACAAGTTGAGAGCCACTTCTGGGTCGTAAACGACGGAATAGCGGGAGTTAGAATGTCTCTTTTTGTCTATATACGTGATTGAAATAAAATAGATTATGTATGTAAACACATTATGAGCCTTAAGTTGGTGAATTTTAGAATGATAAGATTTTGCAATTATATAATAATATAATAATGTTCTGTACGAATTAGAACAATAACTTCTGCACCAAGAGGAAATTCTTTTGATTTCACTCTTGCAGTTTGCGTTCTTTTATCCAAAAAATTCCCACGTAGTAAAAAAAAAAAAGGAAATGTATGCTATATTATTTCTAGAATTATATAATTGATCAAGTTTTATTTTTTTTTTATAGCTTAAACTCTAGATTTATTTATTAATCACAAACATTAACATAATTTGTAAATGGACAGGGAAATGTCAAATGTAAGAGCGAAGAGGTTATAGATTAAAAATAATTTTATGACGTCTTTACCTATATGTATTGGATATTTTATATCAAATTCCTCTTTTGTAGTCATTTTATTAAAATTCATTTCCATTATATATTAAATTAGCTATATATTTTAAATTAACGAATTGATTAAAATATAAGAAATAAATATCATCGTAAAGTTTGAAACACAATAATACCAAATTCATGGGAGGAGAAATTTTAATAAATATTTTTTTTCTTTTTGGTATTTAATATTAAATTTAGCTTTCATTTACTAATTTCCTGCTTTCAAATAAAAATCTATCATTTTAATCGCTTTATCTAGGGTATTTAATTTTTAATAATTGGTTACAAAAAGAACATACTGTATAACCTCCAAATTTCAAATACCGGTATATACTTTAATTTCTATTGATTTCTAGGAACCGACCGAAACCTGGGTCTGAAAAGATGGGATGAGACTCGAATGCAAAAAAAAAAGGTCAAATGATTTGCGAAAGAGGAAAAGGTTCGGAAGTCTCCCTAAAAAAAAAGGTTAAATGATTTTCACGGGAGTTTTCGGCCGAAACTAAGATTGAGGCCGGATATTCGTTTTCGGCTGAAAATCTTGTTTCGGTCGGACCCTATTGATTTCTGGGGGGAGATCGCCGGCAATTTTCAATATTCCCTGATTTTCAACAAACTAATTATAAAATCAAGTGAGAATGCTCTCTAATAATTGAAAACCCAAAAACATAGCAAATGTTAAATACACATTGTGGTGGCTAAAAGGGTGCTTGGTGTAGGGAGAGTCGCGGGTTCGGATCCCAGTCAGTCCGATGATTTTATTTAAGCCATTTGGATACCAAATAAGAATGCCTGGACCCCAAATAAATATATTATTAATATAACGGTTATCGTCAAAGTCTTATATGGCTTAAGTAGCCGAAAAGACTGTGTGAATGTGTGTGTGAGTGTGAATGAGAAAAAAGTGTGAGTGGAAAAGAAAAGGCGAGGATCCGCCACAGGCGGGCCCGAGCCAGCTGGCTGGGAGTCCAGGGGGCAAAGCCCTCGGCTAGGCGTGAAGCCCGCCGCACCGGCTAGTTGTAATATAAACTCATATAAATAAAGTTAATGTATTCTTTATATTGTAATTTTTAAATTATAAAAAAATTAAGACCTATTTTATAATAAAATATAGATATAACACGTTAGGTTCTATATATTTTTTACAATTCCATTTACAAATAACAAGATTTTACAGACAACTTTCGAGGCTGCCTCTTAACAAAAAATAAAAAGAAGAAATACGTAGTCTCACAGTTTCTTTCAATAATATGATAATTATAATCAAAGCTTATTGTTTTGTATTTCCTATCATCAGATATTATAATGATTCTTTGAATTTTATAATCTTTTTCAGATGACTTTTTCTGTTAAGTATTTCTATTTATAGTTATTAATTACTATTGTTATAAAAAATTATAAATAAAAAAAAAAAAAATAATACCCATATATAAGACAATACGTTGGAACTTTGCGTTCCCAATTAGAATATTAGATTGGAACAAAAATGAGAAAAAACACTTTACGGAAGAATAAAAGTATCCGCGAATGCGGGAGATCTTTTTTTTTTTTTTGTTTAAAGTGCTACTACCTTCAGTAATAAACATAAAATTCCATTGAGTAGGGGTTCCCAAAATACAGTCAACAAAAAAAAGACTTGACTTTAATTTTGCAATCTTGCGAATCCACCGTATTTACTTTGAACCCATAAAATTAAAAAACAAATGAGATATTCTCGTAGTTTTGGTTTTATTAATAATTAAGCAAATATGAATGAAAACTAAAAATGAGTTTAAGATCAAAAACTTAAGAAATCAAGAAAAAAATTGTGAAATACAAGTGCAGAGTTGTGTGCACTGTTTTTGTGTAAAGAATGGATTGTAGCAATTCAATGCTCCAACCCACCGTGATTATGAATTTCTCTTATTTAGGGCATCTAATTTAACATTCATTTGCATTAGGAGATCAAACGCTGAATTGATTTTAATATCTATACTTTTTACGTGATTATTCAAACTTAAAATGTCTTCTTGTATTTGATGAAACTGTTCATTTGTAATCTGAGAATAAATTGGCGATGCATTTTCTCTTCTTTGGTCATTTACTGAATCATTCGTTGTCATATTTGATTTTTCAGGTTCACATTTTAAAGAGCAATCCACAAAATCCATTGGAGGTAATGTTATCTCTTCCATCTCGTTTAAATCGGTATCATCTTCTAATTCTTGTTTTATAAAAATCTCGCTATTTTCATCATTTGTTTCGAAATTCGAATTCATTTCTTGAAATGCAATATTTGCCTAAAATAATAAATAAATATATTAGTAATAATCTGTAATCATTGAAAAGCGTCCATATAAGAATATTTTTGTTAATAATCATTAATGAAAACAAAAAAGTGAATTAAGAATTTATGTCGTTTGTTTGAAAGCCAAAATTAAATATAAAAAATAAACTTTTTCATAGTTCTTATAGTTTGTGTGATAATTTGGTCAAGCGTTTTTAGATAACTGCACATAAAATAAAAAAAATTTGAAAAAATAGTGGAACAGTTCAAAAATTGTATATATATATAAATGGTACTAGTGTATTCTTTCTTGGACAATCACAGGGATTGCGCATCTGTAAACTAAAATAAATATATAAAAGGGTACATTCCAAAAAAAAAAATGAAAATAATACGTTTACTTCAAGCAAATGGTTACACAATTGTAATAAAATTTTTATTTTGTTGTAAAAATGTATATTTATATTTTATTTTAAAAACATGAATCATCACTTGGCTCTAAACGTTTTCTGATTGGCTTGACGTCATGTGTTGGTATTGACATGGCCGGAGTTCAGTTTTAGCATTGTGAAATGTTTGCTAAGTGCGGAGAAAAGAAACTGTTCTGTTTGTCTCTTCATTTAATAATTATTTTCGTGTATTTATAAATATAAATTAACAAAAATGACTGATGAAGGCTTCGTTAAAGGCCAGTCTGATAATTTACCACATTTGGACGTGTTAGTAATAACAGATTTCTTTTCCAATTCAGAATGTTTTGTAGCAGCTGAAATGCGAGGAAGTAAAACAAAATGGTACGTTTTAATTTACAAAAAATTATATATTTATTTCTATTTTCTCCATTAAAAATTTTTTGTAATGAATTACAGTGAGAGTCGAGAATCATACGGGGATTCAGCTATTGGTTGGATTGGTTTCATGCCAAAATTTCGATGGATATACACGTTTTGAGGTCCCTTGAATCCAAAAAAGTGATTTTCGCTACACGGTCTGTCTGTGAACAAAATATCTCAAGAACGAAAAAAGAGCTAGGAAGTTGACATTTTATATTTAAGTTAGGCACCCCCATGTGACTTGACACGAAGCTTTTGAACAAAATCGGCCAAAAAGTACTAATACGTTACTGATATGCTTTTTCATTTTTTTTTTTTTATTTTCATAGGTCTCTTGGTCGGAACATTCAGTTTTTCCAATATTAATTTTAGAAGTAGATGGTGAAGGCAATGAAATTCCTTAACCGGGGAAAGAGCTAGAGAAGAACACTGAATGATTGTCTGTGTTAATTTACTACGAAAATATATATGTGTTTGAGAGGCGACCTCTTTACTGGAGCTTGTAGAAGGCTGATTTTCTTCTGTGTAGTTCGCAGAAGTGGAGGGGAGTGTTTTATCTTCAACTTCTCCAGATTCAAGTGGTAATGGAGGATTTTGAGTTTGAGAGGATGTTGAAGCTTCACTTAGTAGTTCATCCACTAATTGTCGTTTCTGACGTTTAACTGTAGAAGATCGAGGAGCTGCACTACGTTTTCTATTTCTGTCACTTTGGCAATCAAATATATGCGGTACTACTCCTTTTTTTATAACCTTCATTCCTTGCCAATTCATTATTTTGAGCTGCATAAAATTTTCCAAATCATTTTCCAACTAAAAAGAAAACAAATTTTTATAGCCTATTTTTATAAATAATAAATAATAAAATAAAGGATCTCAAACCAGTGACTCAATTAATTCAATCTCACAGATTCCAGGTTAGAGGAAGTTGGTCGTCTCAAGCTTACAAATAAGGAACAATGATTTCTCTTATTTTTTTATTAAAAATTTTGGCCAACTTGATGCGCAATATAAGTTTCGTCCTATTAAGACGTCATCAGGGCCTGTAATAAATAAATAATCATCTTAAAATAATACCACACATCAGCCAAATAAAACAAAATACTTTTCACATAGAAAATAAATTCTTTTTTTGTCATGACTATCATTTTTTTCTCTTTTTTCCAAAATTTAAGTTCTTTTTCTCACCTCATTTTCAGAAGATCCACATATATATTTTCAATCATTTCAAAAAGCTCACAGATGTTTACACGTGTACTATATGTATATATAATACAAGCCAAGGATCTTTTATTTTTTCTTTTTTTACAATAAATATTTATATATATATACACGAATATACAAAAATAATCATAAAACAGCAATAGTTTTTTGACTACAAAAATTTATTTTATCTGGTTTTTCATGACAAAAAAAGAATTTATTTTCTATGTGAAAAGTATTTTGTTTTATTTGGCTGATGTGTGGTATTATTTTAAGATGATTATTTATTTATTACAGGCCCTGATGACGTCTTAATAGGACGAAACTTATATTGCGCATCAAGTTGGCCAAAATTTTCAATTAAAAAAATAAGAGAAATCATTGTTCCTTATTTGTAAGCATGAGACGACCAACTTCCTCTAACCTGGAATCTGTGAGATTGAATTAATAAATAATAATTTACTTACATCAAAATGATCTTCACACACAAATAATACCGAAGTTTTGGACAAGTCTTTTGGCTCCCTTCTTACAGAATTTATCCATTGTTTGCGGATTTTATCATTTCTTGGTACTTGAAGAAATAATTTATTCGGAGTTTTCACTGATGTATTTGTGCAATGTGGCACTATACACCACTGATAATATTTATCCGACGATTTTCTTACATCCATGTTGTTTAAATAAACCAAAAATATGCTTTATTCTCTAAACACCTCTGACTTGTTCAGGGAACCAAACGATTTACCAACAGGTTACGACATCAACATGGCGGCAAGCGTCAAGTCGTTTTGGCGCACAATTTGAATCACGTACTTTATTTATTAATTATTTCGTGATGCAGATTAATTGATTTGAATTAAAAATTTAATTAATTGAATTATCAGATTAATTGATGCGAAATTATTTTTACTATAGCATTAGACATATATATAAATACTACTCAATAAATGAATAAAAACAAATACTTCGAAAAATGAGTGTTCCCTATTGAAAAGAGATAATTATCATTATATATATAAAGGGTGCCCCATAAAGGGGGGGGGGGGAATCTGGTGTGACTGGTCGCACAACACACAATTTTATTCTTATTTTCGGTAATTTAAAGGTGCATTCTGTACTTGTTTACCAGAATATATATACAAATCAAGTATTAATTTTTAAAATTTTATAGTAAAATAAAATTTAATTCCCAAAAAAAAATATTTTTCTCAAATCTCGGGGTGAGGGGGGTATCCCCCCGTTCCGCCTTGATTCCGATTGTATTTTGCTTGTGAAACCCTTAAGAATGTTTAAATAAATTAAAATCAAAATTCATACAAGGAAGTATCTATTTACGTATATAATTCGCAAATGTACATCTGTCAGTCACGCTCTATTTAGGCAACTTTCCCCCTTGAAATTTCGAAACGAAATTTTTTATGATAAAATTCTACAGGAAAATTTTTTTCGTCTCGAAATTTTCTAATACTTTTTGAGTTAATAATTCCTTAAGTTACGATTTTTCCAATAGGAAATGTATAGCGAAATATTTGTGACCTTCCACATGAAAACCAAATCTTTACTGGGCTAAATTTTCAGGAGAGCCGATTAAAAAAAGTTCAAAAAAATCGATATTTTTTTTTTTTATTGATTCCGATTTTCTAAGTTTTTCATCTTATATGATGAAATATTCGATTTATCAGAATCGAGTATTTTATATACAAAATTTGAAAAAACAAGACTTTACTCATTTTTCTCAAAATTAGATTTTTCATAACCAAAATTTTAAAAATTCATATTAGAATAAAAACAAAGCGTGCTAATGATTTTTTTATTTAATTTCATTGTCAACGTTAGTTAGTATTAGGGGTCTGAAGTGACAAAAATTTATTTCAAATTTGTCAAAAAAGACCTTAAATAAAAAAAATTTAAATTTTATTCCTAAATCAACGATTCTAAAATTTACTCTTGCCTAGTACTATTATTTTCACTTTATATAAATATCAAAGGACTTTGAGTAAATTAATGAGGATTGTCTGTAAGTGGCGTTATCTTTTAATTCGGAAGGGATACGGGAATCAAATGTTTTATTTTTTTTTTGCCATAGCCTACCTCTTCTAGAGTTGCAAATCCATCTCTTTGAATTTTGCATCTGTCTACTTTGAATTTACTTAGATCCGGTAGTAATGCAGGATTTTCTTGAAATTCAAATAAAAGGTGTTGAAAATTTCTTAATGGCCAATAAAACATATCGTCGCCCAGAACGGGAGAGTCGTTATCCTTTGGAAAACAATCTTTGACCACCCATGTGGATGGAAGGAGACGCAGAAAAGACTTGCCTTCATCAACATCAACACCTTTGATTATCGAATATTTATTCACTGAAACAAAAAATAAAAATAAATGAGAAACTTTGTTTAATTTTTCTTCTCCTGCAGGACAGTAACTGTAAAAAAATTGCTTCTCAATGAAGTCGCAAGACAAAAAAATATATATATATATAAAATTGAGAAATATATAAAAAGGTGTCTATATCAATAGTGTAGTGTCATGAAAATTTTTTTTTTCACCTAGTATTTTGAATAAACTAAAATATAAAAATGGATTCCATTTTTGTAATGGCAAATCCGATAATTTGTCTAAAATAGACATTACAATGGTATTAAATTTCATGAAGGGAAAGGATAGTTTATTATTAGGAATTGAAGTTTGAAATCATAAGGTTGTTCGGACATTAAAGCACTTTATAATTTTTACTTTCTCTTATTTAATATATTATTAATCACTTTGACATAGGTATAAAATCATTTTTTGAAGCAGATCTGACGAAGGGTTATCGTGCAATGACGCAAAAAATTAAAAGTGTTAACTTTTGATTGTGATTACTTCTGCTCATTTCTATGCTTTTATTTATTTATTTTTAATGAAAAAAAAATAATATTTAGTTACCGAGAGATAGTTTGAATTTCAGATATTTTTTATTCTGCCGATATTCTTTCGATTTCTCCATCAAATTTTTTTTCCATTTGACGATACTTTCTCTCGCAAATCGTCCATTATGTCGAAACTGATTTGGATTACTCATTGTAATATTTCAAACAGATTTTAAATAAAATAAGATTCACACTTTACAATATGATCAACATAAACAGCAGGGAATAAACAGCTGATAAATGCAATGTTGCCAGATCTATATGGCGTGAAAAACTGCCCAAGTCAAAAGTCATTTATTTTTGGTAATTAAATTATTAAATTAATACAATTAAAAACGATGATAGGTCACGACTAAATTATAATCATGAATTTATGCATTCAAATTTTTCATTGTATTACAAAAAAAAATTTAGATTCAATTATGACCAGAGTTGGCAACTTTTATCCCGCCGAGTATAATACACGGTTTTATACATGTATAAAACTATCGCGGATAAAACTAGGCCGATGTATAAAACTGTAAAAAAACCAACCCCCCTCCCCTGAAAAAAAAAGATTTTCATATTTTATAATGTTCTAAAGCATTGACGATGTTGTTTGCTTTTTATTTAGTGAATAATATAATCAAAATGTTAATAATTGAAAAATGAAATTTTATTTGAATTTCCTTTCTCGTTGGGTTTGCGCATGCGCATCCAAGTTTTATACATTTTATACGTTTTATACAAGTTTTATCAGGAATTTTTGTATAAAACTGCAAAATCGTGTATAAAACACAACTCTGATTATGACTTACTGGGTACTATTCCTACCAACTTAAATGGAGACGTCGATTTATTTGTAAAGGCGGTGTAGGAGCCATGGGCCATGGGCAGAGTTTGGTTTTATACACGATTTTGCAGTTTTATACAAAGATTGCGGATAAAACTTGTATAAAATGTATTAAACGTATAAAACTTGGATGCGCATGCGCAAACCCGAGGAGAAAGGAAATTCAAATAAATTTCATTTTTCAATTATTAACATTTTGATTATATTATTCACTAAATGAAAAGCAAACAACATCGTCAATGCTTTAAAACATTATAAAATATGAAAAGCCTTTAAGCTGTTTTTTCAGAGGGAGGGGGTTGGTTTTTTACAGTTTTATACCTTTTATACATCGGCCGTTTTATCCGCGATAGTTTTATACACGTATAAAACCGTGTATTATACTCGGCGGGATAAAACTTGCCAACTCTGCTATTATTCCCTGCATCAGACTAAATAAGTTGAGGTTAGTTCAATGCCCTGTCAATGCCTCTTCTATGCTTCTGTTTTTTTTTTCGTGGTGTTAAAATATTAATATAAACCTAAATGACAAATTTGTGTTAATTGATTCATTTAAATAAATTATAACAATGAATAAGTTATTTTTTTGTGCCAGAAATACATTTAAAATATCACAATTGAAACCAATATTATTAAAGTTATCTCTATGTAAAAATAGAATAGATATCCGTCAAATTCAATCAAAATCTCTTGAAGTTGATACAAATGTTGTGAAAGATGTAATTTTATTTAAATATGAAAATCCAAAATATTTTAAAATGATGAACATTTTTGCAATTTCTCAATTCATTTTTTGGTCATATCTTGGATTATTTTCATATTCAACATTAAAAGATATTCCAGTTTCAACGACTAACAAAGAAGGCCTACCTTGGTGGCGAAAAATCAACTTTGGAGAAGACAAGATCCGATATGCTATTTCATGCGGCTCTTTTGCATTCGGTACAAAAATCTTTTTTCTATTTATTAGTTTTATTTGAATAAGAATTTGCCAAATTCTTTAAACCGTTTTGCCCTTTACTGAATAAACACTTTTACTAGAATTTAATTAATGTCTTTTCATTTGTTTGGGATAGCTAGTTCAAAAAGGGAAATAAATTTTTTTTTTATAAATCTAGTGATTCAGTCAATGCCCTTATCAATCAAATTTAAAATGTCTCATGTCTAGTTTATGACTTATTTGTCAGGACGATATACCGTTTGTTTATAAAATTTGTCTTTAAAATTTTTTTCTGGAATTCATGATTATTAACTCACCTCAGATCACTAAACCTTTGTTATTATAAATTCTCTCGTCAAAGCTAATTTTTGTCTTAACAATTAGAATCAATTTTGCTTTGAAGTGCAATAGATAGAATACAAAATTTCCATTTCAGAAAACCCATTATTACTAAATGTTAAATAGATAAATACAATTTCCATACAAAATAAACAATAACAAAGAAATGTCAGCTTCGTTAAAATGAACAAAGTTTGATGGATTTAATGATTTGAACTTGGCCAAATTTTGACAAAACTCTTGTTTTAGTTCTCTTCCCGTTCGCACTTTTTTCTCATTCACACTCACACTCACACACACATTCACACAGTCTTTTCGGCAACTCAGGCCATTTAAGACTTTAGACGATAACCGTTATTGATAAATATACATATAGGGGTCCAGGCATTCTTATTTAAGCCATTTGGTATCCAATTGGCTTAAATAAAATCATCAGACTGCCTGGGGTCCGAACCCGCGACGTTTGGTATACGAGGTTAGCACGCTAACCTCTACGCCATGCCCCGAGGGCTCTCTTCCCGTTGTGAACAATAAAATTATATTGACTACCATTTAATATAGTCGATGTTTAAATAAATTCCTTTAAAAAAAAATAAATTTTTTAAAGTTAGGGGCTTCAGGAGGGCATATTGAATCTTTAGTTCGAAACTACATGGCTTAAATAAGAATGCCTGGACCCCCTAATATGTATATTAATCTCTATAACGTTTATCGTCAAAGTCTTAAATGGCCTAAGTTGCCGAAAAGACTGTGTGAATGAGAAAAAAGTGTGAGAGTTTAAAAAAAAAAACATTAACGGCCAAAGAGTTCAGCATTCTTTCAAAAGATGGTAGGCTAGTCTAATAACCGGAATTATTAATTATAATCCCATATTTCTATATTATGTTTTTATGCTGTAAAAAAATAAAAGATGAACAAAAATCAAACAAATACATGAGATTAAAAATAACCTCTACCATCCCGCCATTTGTTGGTAAATTTTCTTAACAGTTGGACATTTTTTTAAGACCCCTAACGCCATCTTATCGGCAAAAATATGCGAACAGCTTTGCTTCCTTATGAGCTTTAAGAATTTAGGTATTTGATTTATTTTTCAGGTTATGCTCTACTTGCTGGTTGTTGGATATACACTCTAAAATCCATTCGATATCTCATCTTAATGAAAGGAGGAAAGCAATTGAGCCTCGTCACTTATACTCCATATGGGAAAAATAGAATCATCAAGGTCCCTCTGGAAGAGGTGAGCAATAATACAAAGTCTGGAAGGAACTGAATTCACATGTAAAAATCTGGTGTGACTGGTCGCACCAGATTTTTGTTCCCGGCAGTACGAAACATTTGAGAGATGCAATTTTTTTTTTAAACACTCACACTTTTTTTCCCATTCACACATATATACACACAGTCTTTTGGGCGGGGTCCAGGCATTCTTATTTAATCCATTTGGTATCCAAATGGCTTAAATAAAATCATCGGACTGCCTGGGGTCCGAACCCGCGACGTTTGGTATATGAGGTTAGCACGCTAACCTCTACACCATGCCCCGAGGGCAAGAAAATTGTTATCATTACTATTCCAATCCAGTGCCTGCTTGAGGATTTGTTTACACTCATAGAATACATAAATATTTCTTTACATTTCCTCTGTAAGAAATCGTAACTTTAGGAATTAAGGTGCGCGTCTCGAAAAGCCGTTAGAAGACGATTGACTACCGAGTTACTCAAGGCGGCAAGTGATGGCGTTAGTTTTTCCCATAGGAATACAAGGGATTTATTTCATTTCATTTGAAAGATTCCAGCTAATTAATTAAGGGTAAAAAAATTAATTATTTTTTAACACAATGATTACTAATTTAATTATCTAAACATATAAAGGGAATTTTTAAAAATATCTTTTATTTAATGCGATTAATCTAAAAAAAAAAAATTTATTTTTTCGAAAATCAAAAAAAAAGGGCTTCTATAAGTTGTAGATATTTTAAATAGCTTTAATTTAAAAAAAATTTGAGGTCGATAGCTTATAAATTGTGGCCGCTGGAAAGTCCCTAAATTAGCACCCCGAGACGCGCACCTTAATAACTCAAAAAGTTATAGGAATTTGGGAAGCCGAGTATTTTCCTGGATTCCCCATAACGTCCTCTATAAGACTGCAAAATTTCATTTCAACATTCCAACGGAAAGTTGGTGTGACAGACGGACACTTTGCTATTAGGCCTATATATATATAAATATAGAAGAATAATAATTTTTGATTTTGCAGGTAAGCTGTTTGAACTCGAGGACGGACGCCCGAGTACAAATGAGCCTCCAATTGGCCAAACACCGCCTCAATTACATGATGGATATGCGTGGCACGTTTACTAATCCTCAGCTATTTGACTACACAGCAGGACTCAAACGCAATGTGAAAAAATGAATTATGATTTTTTTGTAAAACATTGTATATATTTTCTTTTATTAGAGTCGAATCTTTCAATTTGTGTGTTTTGAATTTAAACGAGTATCCTATGCCTTTATATGAAAATTTTTTGATTTTTTTATAATCACTTACATTAGTTTCAGTGAAGCAAAGACGACGGACAAATCAACATAATTTCGATATGTTTTATTGGATATTAATTATAAATTTTGTTTTTATAATAATTTCCAATAAAATAGTTATGTTTCGGGGCTAACTACATTATACGTTCATAACTTAACGTTGTTGATTACAACAATACTTGTAAAAAATTAAGACGATGTAAATAAAAGATAGAGTCTAGAAATCAAGCGTATTTATTTAATTCCTCTCACACAAACACATCAAGTGGCGTCGAGGATAAAAAGTAATTTTAAGAGAAAAATAACGCAAAGATGACGACAAATAAAATAATAATTGCGGATGAATTTTTACCAATACCAGGTGAGCCTTCAATTCCTTGGCAAATTTGCTTAACAACATATCTACCGCCCGGGACAAATGCACCCACTGCCCCCCCCCCCCAGATCCGGCCCTGAGGGAAGGGGGAATATTTTTTTTTTCTTGAATACTCACTATAGTGGGTGGGCAAAGTTGTGCGCTCGGCTTAGCCCGACCTTTTTTTTTTATTTTTACGATATATATATAATTATTATTTTAAAGATCTGTCAACTGTTGTCAAAAACTGAAAAATTCTAGGTTAAGATGACAAAATATATCCAAAAAGCGGTGTTGCCAGATATGGTCGATTTACTGCGCACCCTCTTTGCGTCGAATTGACCCAAGAAAATAGAACAGGGGCTATTTTTCAAGCCAGATCCAAAAACTTTTCGTCATACACGGAGACATTTTTCTTGACCCAGAAATGTCTCCAAACGGCCATTTTCGACGCATTCGCGTGTGTACACATTCTGATTGCGCCGATTTGGACCGAAAAAAATAGAACAAACATTTTTTTTCAAGCCAACTCCAATTCCAATTCTATTTTTGCTGTCATACACGGAGACATTTTTATGGAGCCAGAAATGTCCCCAGAAATAGCTTGAAAAAATGTCCTCGTGTACGAAGGGCTTTAGGCCAAGAAGGCTGTGATAAATACTACTGTAATATTTGAATTTATAAGTTTAAATTATAAATCAGCCTAAATTGACATATAGGGTATAAAATTATTTTCTCCACATCAGCTAATTAAAAAAAAACATTTTGTTATTTCTTTTTTTTATTAATTTGATATATAAACATTTTATTTTAATTTGATATCTCTAGAATGAATAACTACATGTTTTTTGAGATGGGATTTTCGTTTAAATTGTTTAGAACAAATCTCACATTGAAAAGGTTTTTGTCCAGAATGAATAACTAAATGTCTAGTGAGATGAGATTTCCATCTAAATTGTTTAAAACAAATCTCACATTGAAAAGGTTTTTGTCCAGAATGAATATCTAAATGATAGTAAGTTGAGATTTCCATTTAAATTGTTTAGAACAAATCTCACATTTAAAAGGCTTTTGTCCAGAATGAATAACTAAATGAGACGTGAGTTGATATTTTCGTTTAAATTGTTTAGAACAAATCTCACATTGAAAAGGCTTTTGCCCAGAATGAATAACTAAATGTCTAGTGAGATGAGATTTCCGTATAAATTGTTTAGAACAAATCTCACATTGAAAAGGCTTTTGTCCAGAATGAATATCTAAATGATACTCAATTGGTTGATATTTTCGTTTAAATTGTTTAGAACAAATCTCACATTGAAAAGGTTTTTGTCCAGAATGAATAACTAAATGTCTAGTGAGATGAGATTTCCGTATAAATTGTTTAGAACAAATCTCACATTGAAAAGGTTTTTGTCCAGAATGAATATGTAAATGATACGCAATTTGATATTTTCGTTTAAATTGTTTAGAACAAATCTCACATTGAAAACGCTTTTGCCCAGAATGAATAACTAAATGAGACGTGAGATGAGATTTCCGTATAAATTGTTTTAGAACAAATCTCACATTGAAAAGGTTTTTGTCCAGAATGAATAACTAAATGTCTAGTGAGATGAGATTTCCATATAAATTGTTTAGAACAAATCTCACATTGAAAAGGCTTTTGTCCAGAATGAATAACTAAATGAGACGTGAGTTGATATTTTCGTTTAAATTGTTTAGAACAAATCTCACATTGAAAAGGTTTTTGTCCAGAATGAATAACTAAATGTCTAGTGAGATGAGATTTCCGTATAAATTGTTTTAAACAAATCTCACATTGAAAAGGTTTTTGTCCAGAATGCATAACTAAATGTCTAGTGAGATGAGATTTCCATCTAAATTGTTTTAAACAAATCTCACATGCAAAAGATTTTTCACAAAGTATTTTTGTCTTGGTGAGTGACGTGTTCGCATTATTTTTTAAGGAATTTGACTGGTTAGACTTATTTTCATCATTTTTCATGGATGATTCCTCTTTGCTTTTTTCTAAAAATAAAAGATCTATATTAAATAAAAAACAACATTTAGGAATGTGTTTATTAAAGCTTTTGTGGTTTGAAACATAGGCGTAGCCAGGGGGGGGTTTGGGGGTTCAACCCCCCCCCCATGAGACCCAAGCCATGACTAAATATTTAATACAAATTATATTTCACATAGGGTAAGAGAAAGTAAAATATAATAATTTACTCCAGCTAAAAAAACAAACCAAAATTATTTATAAATACCCTAAAATAATCTTAAATTTTTGAAAAAAAAATTTCTTGATCCCCCCCCCCCCCCATCAAAAATTTCTGGCTACGCCAATGGTTTGAAAATATTATTATTAGGAGAATTTTTATTGAAACATTGTAGAGTCAGTGGCGTAACGTACGCCCCCGCAGACCCCGCAATGCGGGGGAGGCCCCGGACCTTGGGCACGGGCCGGGCCGGGCTAAAAAACTGTATCTCCTCAGGGCTCCGGTGAAAACGGAAAAATTTAGAAACAAAAAAAAAAAAATTAATGAAAATTTGTCTTTGAGAGGGCCCGGGCCCTCAGGGTTCAGGGATATACTGTATTTTTTAAAAATATTTTTTGTAAGGTCTAATAATGAGGCCCGAAATAAAGGTTTGCGGGGAGGGGGGGGGGCAGCTAAAAAACGTTACGCTACTGTGTACAGTATTTATATATTTTTAATAAATATTTAATACAAAAATGTGGTCTATAATTAAAAATTCTCCTAAATAATAACATTTAGGAAATTTCTAAATTACTTTTACCTTTATCTTTCTTTAATGATCTTTCTAGGAAATTCAATTTCCTTTTCTCTGAGCTTTGAACGTCGTGTGTTAGACATTTTTTGGAATGTTTCCAGAGAAAATACAAATTTATGAAGTTGGTTTTACAAATTACACAAGGGAAGACGGGACCTAGTGAAAAAAAAAGAACAAATTAAAAACAATTATACAAAATGCTTTTCTGTCAGAAATTCATATTTAAATAAACAAAATTTCATATTAAGTTGTGCACCATGCCCGTCACAGAGACTTTTTGTGTCGAGACATATTTAGTTTCCCACAGCACCTTACTTCCAAACTTGCATTTTAAATGCTGACTGCTTGAAATAAACCATAGTTATTTTTCATAATTTTAATCTCATATTTTAATATTTTAAATCCTAAATAAATACAAAATTTCATAAGAATTGGAAAAAAAATTTTTTTAAAGAGTAAAAAGTTCCAAAGGGGGATGGAACCCCCTTTTTAATTGAAATTAACATGCAAATTCACATTCTGATCTATTCTCTAAGCAAAAAAGTTAACTTTTAACATCTGTAAACAGTGTTAATTCATTTTAACACTTGCCTCAAATTGCTATTCTGTAGGCAAAATCTTTAAAGCCTAAGCGTTAACATTTAGTCAATAGTATTAAAAATTAATGTCATGTCTAGGGGGTGCCTTTAATATTTTGCACGTGAAGGGCGTCCTCACGGAACAAATTTCAAGGATTTCCTCTACGGAAACACCGGACATACACGGAGAGGGTTTTCCTCAAGGATTTTCTCAAGGCCAATACACTTATTCTATTTAATAAAATTTTATCATATTTTCCAAAATGTAATTAAAATTCAATAAATATAGATACATTTTAAACGAAAAACAAAAAAAAAATATATTTTATTTATTTATTTATTTTAAGGTCTTTTTCGGGATCTAAGCTCATTTAGACCACTTCCCTATTTATTTCAAATAATTAGATACCAATTATTTGAAATAAATATTTCTCGCTTAGGACGGGAAGCGAACCCGGGATCCCAGAAGCTAATAACTTTTCTCTGAGCCACGGGTTACTGGCCATTTTAAATATTCCAAATACATATTTTAAAATTCCGGCCTGAGGCCGCCTGTTGTGCCCATACACGCGAGTCCTGACAAAAAAAAATCATTCCCCGTCGCCATCCACCAATTTTGTTTCGTTTCATCACTTTATAAACATTTAATTTTTTTTTTTTTGCTTCTAGGGGGGGGGGGCAGCTGCCCCACTGCTGGGTACGCCCATGATATATGGTAAATGGTGAAATAATTTTAATGTCCGAAAAGGTAAAACGTAAAATCTGGTACAGATGATTTTATTTTACCTTTTCAAATTTAAAATTATTTCACCATTTACCATATATTATACCATATACTTAGGGCCAAAGCTATCAGGTGGGGACTTAATTGTGGCGCTCACTGCTGTACATTGTACAGTGAGGGACAAATTTTAAGTCCCACCCATGCGTTTTCTACTTGTGATTATTTCATTGTTTTTATAAAAGAAAATGAAAATATTTATTGGAAATTTTCTGGGTTTTAATCAAGGGCGTACCCAGGATCAAATCTAGAGGGGGGCAGATTATGGTCGTCCAGGGGGGGGGGGGGGGGCAGATCATGGCCGTCAGATTTTACATATATATATATATATATATAGGGGAAAAGCCTTCCAATTAAAGGCATAAAAACCCTAGAGTCTTAACGAGCCCCCGTCGCTATTGCCCTACCTAATTTTGTTTCATTTCATCTCTTTATAAGCATTTAATCTTTTTTTTCTTGCTTCTAGGGGGGGGGGGGGGCAGCTGCCCCCTGCCCCTCGCTGGGTACGCCCATGGTTTTAATCATGAAAGTTTCCATTAAAAAATATATGACATTTTTTTTAACACTCTACACTTTTTTCCCATTCACACACACATACACCGTCTTTTCGATTTTAAACGATACTAGTATTTATAATATATATTTATTTGGGGTCCAGGCATTCTTATTTAAGCTAAATTTTTGGTATCCAAATGCCTTAAATAAAATCATCGAACTGCCTGGGATCCGAACCCCCGGCCCTTGGTATACAAGGTAGGCGAGCTACCAACTACGCCAAGCCCGGGGCATAACATTTTTTTTAAACAATGAAATAATCACATGTAGAAAACGCATGGGTTGGACTTAATATTGACCCTCACTGTACCAGTACATATATATATCTATCAAAATATCGAAGAATTTTTGACATGATCGCAATACTATATTTCATATATAGAGTAAGAGAAAGTAAAAATAAGAAAAAGTAATAAGGAGCAATGTATATTTATGTAAAAATCTTTGAATAATTATTTAAAAATTTAAATGGCAGGTAAAAAAGAGAAAGGGTTATAAAATAAAAATGAATTACCAATATGAATTGGATATTTAATATCCTCATTTGAAATGTCTTCTTGCTTGATTACTGATAACATTTCACTCATTTAATAGCAATTTAATCGACAGAATTCTTAATTTTCTTCTAAATTATTCTAAATAATTAATGATAGAGAAATCTAGACGTTTTGAGAATAAAACGATGAGAGCGCTCCCAAGTGCCGGTCATGCGAATTACTTTACAGGTGGGAAATTTAAATTTGAATTCTATAGAATTTAAGAAGAAAAGTTTGAATTTAAAATAAAAAGTTTATTTCAAGACCATTTTCAAAAAGGCCAAGAGGGGCCACCCGCCTCGCCCCTCCCCCCCATTGCGCAGACAAAAATTAAAAAGTTTTATCTAAAATTTTAAAACTAAACAAAAAAATAATAAATTTGCCAGAATGCTTTTTATTCATTATAAAATTTATTTATTATTATTTCAATTTTTCGTACGTAAACAAGTGTAAAGCCATGGAATTTTTATGGCTACCTTAGGATGGACCGGTTATCTAGCTTGAGGAACAATAAGTTTATTGCGACTTTTGATTAACTTAGTGATTTCTACTTTTGCCCGGGTTATTCACTCCTATCAGAAAAACTCCTATGTGCCCCGATTGAAGGTGACGCCAACTTGCTGACTTTGCAAACATCTCACTCGACTGTGCCCAAAATATTTTACACTATGTTTTGGGCACGAAAAAGCTTTCTGCTCGAAGGCTGCCGCGTTTGTTAACAGTGGATGAACTCGGATAAGTACAAAAGTAAAGTGTGCTTCAATCAATTTTGAAGGCGAAATGAAAATATACATTTTAAAGAGAATCTAAAAAATAATTAATTTTTGAATTTTAATCAAAATTTTTTGAGAAATTCAATAACTCAGTCGATTGAACACTTTCAAAAAAAATTTTTGGGGCCAAAAAAATATTTTTTCTTCTCCCCGGTTGGAAAAACGTCCCGGAGTCGAGAAACTAAAACTTTTATTTCAACCCCCCAAACAAATTACACTTTTCAAGAATGTTTAAACTAATGTATTTAAATGCAATCCTGCTGATGTGTATTGAATTACGATGTACTTTTTTAGTTTTTTTTTTTTTTTTTTCGATTTTCTCAAAATGCGCTCGATCCAACGATTTTGATTAAAATCCAAAAATCAAAATTTTTTGATGCTCTTTAAAATGTATATTCTCATTTCGCCCTTGAAATCTTTTGAAGCACACTTTACTCTTGTACTTCATAGGAAAGATTTCAGATTTTTCAAATTCACTTTTCGGCTCTTCCTTCCATAGAGCCAATGTTAAATCCCTATGGGGGTTTGAATGTTGATTTCGATTCAAAAGTGAGTCAGTCCCCTTTGGAACTTTTTACACATTTTTAAAAAAGAGTTAACTAGAGTGCTATGGGAATCTCAATATCTAGTGTGAATAGCACGGTGCACAACTTTCTCTTACCGAAGGGTGCCACACACACCAGTTTTTTTTAAATTATTCTTATATATTATTATATTATATTCTTATTCCTATATAAGAAAGATGTAATAAATAATAAAAAAAAGAAATCAATGATTTCCACACTAGCATTCCTTTCAATTAATAAAGAGATAAATTATTTTTCCACTTTTTATTTTCAAAAGCGATTACTCATTATTATTATTATTGTGATAAAATAATAAAAATTAACATAAATCTTCAATAAGTAGAACTTTATTCATTCACGGTCACTGATTAAATATTTATCGTCATATAAACAAATTCTATTGATATATGAAAATATAAAGGTTAAAAGATTATTTTTAATAAAAAATTAGCTTTGTCAAATTTTTTTTTTTTTTTTTTTTGATAATTTTCTATTTCGGTGAATAATAAAAATACGTAGTTTATTTATACGTTGTCTTATAGTATTAGTGTTAACAAAGTAAAATAAATAACGAATTAGATAGCAAAAAATAATCACGGTATGCAAATGACTTCTTTTTTCGAGAATTTCGTTGAGTATCAAACAATTTACAGAAATTTAGAAAATAAATTTAAATATTTAATAAAAACAACTGCAAAAAGATTTAAGGTTGTTCGGACAGTACCCCGTAAGTTATAATAGAATCTAATTTTTTTTTTTTTTAATAAAATTAAAAATTAAAATGTATAAATTTATTATTATAATTTCGCCGTGACCAAAAGTATTTCTTTACATAATAGATACATCTATATATCTGGCAACATAGCATTTAACAGCTGTTTATGTTGATCTTGCTGTATGGAGTTCAGTTGTATTTTTACTTTCTCTTATCCTACGTATGAAATATATAGAGAGAAAGTAATTTATTTATAATATTACAATGAGTAAAGCAAATCAGTTTAGTCACAATGGACGATTTGATTTGCTAGAAAAAATATCATAAATTAAAAAAAAACAAAAAAAAAAAAATATTGTAAGTGAAAACGTGAAACGCGTTTTTTTTTTGCGACGTTACCGCACCGCTCTGAGTTGTCAAAATAGTGGGATATTGAAATGAGTACAATCTGCACTTAAACGATTTTCAGAGACTTGTTTTATAAAAATAAATTAAGATATGGGTCAAGCGTGTCCCACCAAGCTCAAGATAGAATACTTTGTGAGAGACTCGCTAAAAAATCGGAAAAAACTCTTCGCTCGCTGCAGCCTTTTTTGGAGTAAATGAAATTTCAATTAGTGCTTAAACAGTAAGAAGACGACTAGGGAAAGCAGGCATGAAAGGGTAGAAGGCAGGAAGAAGCCCTGGTTCACGGTAGCCAACAAGAAAATATAGGGGAAAAAAGATAAATTAATATAAAGTGTTTTTTATAGACATTGATAGATATGAAAAGTAACCATTATTTTGTTAAATGAATGTAATATCTTACTTCAAAGTTGGATTCATTGGATTAGACAACACGAGAAGTTTTCTCCCGTCAAATGTTATTATGATTTCAAAGCCCATTCTAGACGTTTTTTTGTCTTTTTCTTGGTTTCCTGGCCTTCTACCCTTTCATGCCTAGTCTCTCTTTGTTGAGCTAATTGAAATTCATTTTCCAAAGGTGAGGAGGTCAGAATTTCGATTTTTTAGCGAGTCTCTCAATTTCAATCTTGGGTTGATGGTGCGTTGATTTATTTATTTTTATGAAAACAATTCGGAAAATCTTTAAGTGAGGTTGTTTCGTGATATCATTTAAAATAGTTGTTGTTCGGAATTTGTTTTTTTTTTGGAATTTTTTTGTTTTCAGAAAAGGTATTAATAGTATTTTTTTTATTGTTTGATGGACGAGACTTAGGTAAAAAAATTATGCGACTTTTGGTACACCAAGCCCCGAGGTCAAAATTTATAATTGGCTTAATGTCCGAACAACCTTAACAAAAATTAAAACAAGAATCCGCTGGTGTATTCAAAAAACAATAAGTTTGTTACTATTTAGGGGTTGTACAGAAGAGAGTTGAATTTTAGAGCTCTATATTAAATAAAAACTCTCAATTCTGGATACGTTTCGGCTTTTTCTACTAAGGCCATCATCAGTCCCATTAGAGCTGGAAAGACATACATTAATATATAAAGATGACAGTTTACAAAATACAAATAAAATATTTTATATAAAATATAAAAATCTCACAGTATTAATATATAGAGTTGACTGTGAGATTTTTATATTTTATATAAAATATTTTATTTGTATTTTGTAAACTGTCATCTTTATATATTAATGTATGTCTTTCCAGCTCTAATGGGATGATGATGGCCTTAGTAGAATAAAGCCGAAACGTATCCAGAATTGAGAGTTTTTATTTAATATAGAGGCTCTAAAATTGGCTGCCAACCCTCTGTCCTGTATCAACTGATATCTACAGCCACCTTATCTTATATCAACTATTTAGGGGTGTTATTCGACAACTAAAGGAGGGTTTTTTTGCAGAAGAAGAAAATTTAAATTTATATTCATTTATTTTACCATGATACAGTCGATGTTTTAGGAAGAAAAACGCTTCCTTCATCATGACTAATAAATTAATCTACCAGTTGGTTTGAGCCCTCTTCATGGATATTCTCGTAGCAACGAGCGTCATTTCTTTAAAATCCATCTTCTACAGGCTACCTTGCCAATTTAAATATATTAGGGGCATTCCACGCCAACTCGACCACTTTTGAACCCGACCATTTTTGATTTGGCTGAAACTTTGTCATCTTTTTGTACCCTATTCAAAACGTGTTTGAGAATTTTTTCAGATTTTACGACCCATCCAAAAAAAAGTTATAGCATTTTCAAAAAACATCGATTTTTTTTTAAATAACCGTAAAACTGTCAAAAATTAACTTATCGGGACGTTTTTTTTTTTGAAATTTTTGTCTTTAAATGTACTTTTCAGAAAAAATATGACAAAATTTTACAGATTCATCTTGAACGTTTTTTTTGACATTTTCGGAAAAAAACAAAAATTTCGGGATGAATGACACTTTTTTTTTAATTTTTTTTTTTATAAAAAACTTTGATTTTTTCTACAAATGCTCTGAAAATTTCAGAGTGGGATTATTTCGCGTTCTATTTTTTTTTTATTTTTGAAAAAAAAATTTTTTTCTCCACTTATTTATCATGATGGTGCTCTTAAATTCTTCCAGGATTGACTGAGATTCTAGAAAATTGAAGAAAAAAATAATAATAATAGTTAGGGGTGATGAAAATCGAGAAAATTCCATTTATCCTGAAAAAATTAGAAATTAGTTGTGTATTCAACTACTGAAGTATTTGAAGCGTCAGGTAAAAGCTTAGAAACATGGGCGTAACTAGGGGGTGCCAGGGGGGCCTGGCCCTCCCCAGAAAGCTCCTTGCCCCAAGAAAAATTGAAGGGGGGGGCCATGGGACCAGCCATCTTCCAGTGGGCCTGGAAAGCCCCATATTTTCTCAATTTTTCTTGGGGCAAGGAGCTCTCTGGGGGGGGTCGGGCCCCCGGCACCCCCCTAGTTACGCCCATGTCTCTAAGCTTTTACCTGACGCTTCAAATACTTCAGTAGTTGAATACACAACTAATTTCTAATTTTTTCAGGATAAATGGAATTTTGTCGAATTTCATCATCTCTAACTATGATTATTATTATTTTTCTTCAATTTTCTAGAATCTCAGTCAATCCTGGAAGAATTTAAGAGCACCATCATGATAAATAAGCGGAGAAAAAAATAGAACGCGAAATAATCCCACTCTGAAAATTTCTGAGCATTTGTAGAAAATATCAAAGTTTTTTATAAAAAAAAAAAAATTAAAAAAAGTGTCATTCATCCCGAAATTTTTGTTTTTTTCCGAAAATGCCAAAAAAAACGTTCAAGATGAATCTGTAAAATTTTGTCATATTTTTTTCTGAAAAGTACATTTAAAGACAAAAATTTCAAAAAAAAAAAAACGTCCCGATAAGTTAATTTTTGACAGTTTTACGGTTATTTAAAAAAAAAAATCGATGTTTTTTGAAAATGCTACGATGTTTTTTGAAAATGCTATAACTTTTTTTTGGCTGGGTCGAAAAATCTGAAAAAATTCTCAAACACGTTTTGAATAGGGTACAAAAAGATGACAAAGTTTCAGCCAAATCAAAAATGGTCGGGTTCAGAAGTGGTCGAGTTGGCGTGGAATGCCCCATTAATATTTAATATGAAAATTGAGATAGAGTTAAAAATTCACTCAAAACACACCATGTCGAAAATTCAATCTAATTTTTCTTTTTGGGGCAAAAATAATCTGATAAAATGAAAAAAATTACACTTGTACAGTCATTTAAATTTTATTGCTAAAGCCTCTAAACCTTTCGGTCCCACGTTTTGGTCAATTTCAGAACCAAAACTTTAGCTGTGTTGGTGAAAATAAAATTTTACAGGCCGGTAGCCAGGATTTTCCTTTTTTTGGAGAGGGAGGGCTAAAAGGTTTTTCGAAAATAGGGGAAGAGGGGTTAAAAAGTGAACATCGTTGAGATAGCGTCTCACTAATGGGCAAAGATCAAATAATAGACACAAATTTTATAATTTAGAAAATGAAATCCTTTCGGGGTAAGGGTGCTCAAGTTAGTTAGAGAGCACCGTCAAAAAGAGAGGAGCTTGTCTAGAATTCCTCGGAAATTTTCAAATATTTATATTCATATCATGTCTTTAATTGGTGAATCTTTCCTCGTTATGTTTTCTAAATTTAGAAGAAAAAAAAATGTGACAAAACCTGAATCAGCAATCAACTAGAGGACTTAATAGAGAAGAGAGAGAGAGAGAAAGAAAAAGAAAATATTATTTCAACTTTATCCTGTAATCAAACGAGATGGAGGCAAGCAAGCTCAATCTACGGCCCTTTGGCCCAAACTTTCAAAACGTGTATTTCCATCAAAATCTTCGCACACTCAGAGATATTATATACAATATTTTTAACACAAACTTGTAAAATTTTCATTTTAAAAATGTAAAGAGATTCACAAACACGGTTAAAACAATTTTATATGGTAGATTATGTCTGTCTGTGAATAAAATTTCTCAAAAATGAAAAGAGCCAGGATGTTGAAATTTTATATTTAAGTTAGACACCCCCATGGGACGTGACACTAAACTTTTGAACAAAATCGGCCAAAGAGTACTAGAACTTTACTGATGTACTTTTTCATTGTTTTTCGATTTTCTCAAAATTCTCTCCAATGATTTTGATTAAAATTCAAAAATCAATAATTTTTTAGATGCTCTTTAATATGTATATTCTCATTTTTCCGTTGAAATCTTCTGAAGCACACTTTACTCTTGTACTTCATAGGAAAGATGGGAGGAATGGTTGCCATGGTAACAAAATATAAATATTTTCCCATGTTTATAAATTGTACATCTTGAATTCTAATATATCGGCGGAAACTAAATATATGTCGACCCAAAATCTCTGGTGAACTCTAGCTTTTTCTCTCTTCATATTTTACTGAATATAAATAACAAAGAGAGCAAGAATTAAAAAGATATAGCCAATATATAACCGATTTTATTTTAATGCTCTTTAATTGTTAAATACAAAGAATAATAATTTTTACTTTTATTTAAAAGGTTTTCTCTAGTAAAAAATAATAGGCTTATTAGAACGTATCAAATTAAAATTACGTTTTTTTCTTTATTGTCTCTCCAATTAGTTAGATTCATAATTTATGTTAACAATATTTCAAATAGCGCCATTAAATTATACATACATTGGTCTCATTAAATTAATTGTTCTATTTTCTCTAATTAAGTAGATAACTTGTTCTTGTTTAAGGCCTTCTTCGGTAACTCTGGCTTTAGACGGTATTTGAAAGAAATAATTTTAATTTTCAAAAAACGCACATAGGCCTCTGCATAATTTGATGACGGGGGATGGTTTGCATTCCGAAATATCTGTGAATAAATTGTTTTAATGCAAAAGCAATTGCTGTTTTATTTTCTTAACCTCGATGAATCGTTCCAGCATATTTAATTTCTTCTAATCATCAATGGCAAAATGAGAATATACATTTTAAAGAGCATCTAAAAAATAATTGTTTTTTGAATTTTAATCGAAATCGTTGGAGCGAATTTTGAGAAAATCGAAAAAAACTGAAAAAGTTCATCAGTAAAGTACTGGTACTCTTTAGTCGATTTTGTTCAAAAGCTTCATGTCACGTCCCATGGGGGTGCCTAATCTTTATATATATAATTCTTCTGTACGTGTGTATGTGACTGAACTCCTCCTAAACGACTGAACCAATTATGATGAAATTTTCTGTGTATGTTTGTGAGAATCCCGGACAGGTTTTGTTTCACAAATAACAATTAGTTAATGAGTAATTAACCGTTAAAATAAGAAAAAAATAAAAATTAGGAGAAATAGTTGCCATGGTAACAAAATATAAATATTTACCCATGTTTACGATTTTTTTTTATTTATTTACATTTTGAATTCTAAAATATCGGCGTAAATTTTTTGTCTGTGTACCGGGAGAGTCCCGGAAAGGATATGTATGATTCACAAAAAATCTTAAGTTCATGAATAATTAACCGTTAAAATAATCTATATATTATAAAAATGAATTGGGAAAAATGTTTGTATGTACCGGTATGTATATATGATATATGTATATGTTTTATAGAAATCCACAATTTTCAATGAAGGCGAGCAAGGGGGGTCCAGGGGGCGCAGCCCCCGGCTAGCGTAAAGCCCCGCCGAAGGCGGGGCTTTGCGTCTAGTTTAAATATACAATTTCAATCTCCTAGCTCTTTTCGTTCTTGAGTTATTTTGTTCACAGACAGACACACAGACACGCATATTTATATATATATATATATGTAAAAATGATTAAGTCTATTCTAAAATCTAATTTTCAATCTCTCATTGTCAGTTTGATTTTTGATAGCCTAAATTCCAACCAAGGGCGGATACAAGGGAGAGGGGTAAAGGGAGTAATGACCATGGGGGGGACAGCTCTATGGGAAGAATGATTATAAGTTTTTAGTTGTCTGATATGTGGCTAGATGGCAATACTAGACTAGTTAAAAATTTATCCTGTAGAGTTCGTTCCATTCGCCAACAATATAACATTTTTTCATGAGTTTAAATAAACAAATAAAAAAAAACATTATAAATTTGAATATAATAAAATTGTAACGTGCCCTACTCAATTATTCACCCGCAATTATTGCCCTTCGCATTCTATATGCTCTACGTGTTTTTAAAATGGGAAAGAAAGAAGTAAGTTCTTAATTATTTCATTATTTATTTATTTTTTTTTAAATATGTGACCGTCCACAATGGGGTTTTTAAATTACCCCCTCCCAAAAAAAAAAACAGTGGGGAACCCTGAAAAATATTCTATTCATCAGAATCAATGTATTTTATATAAAAAATTTGAAAAAAAAAACAAGACTTTAAACTCATTTTTCTCAAAACTAATATATAATCGTAATCCAGTTTCGATGCATTGTCAAGGGATGCTTTACAAAATACTTGCCTGAAAAGATATGGGGTAAATTATTTTGTTTTCCTGCAAAAGAAACGCTTCTCCGCCAATGTCTTCAAAATCTAGATCTAAACGAATTAATTTCATTTACTGCAAGACAGATTAATAACAGAGGGTATAGGGTTTGCCAACGGCATTTCAATGACACCCAATTCCAAAATAATTTACAACTTAAGCTTCTCAAGCAAGTTATTCCTCCACCGATTTGTTGTTACACTGTGCAAGAAGAAAAAATACACGTAACATCCAAGCCAAACAATCTACTGGGAGTTAATTTTTTTTTATTCGGTGAAACCTCCTAATTTTCTAAACAAAATAATAAAAAAATTTTTGCCAATTTACTTGTAGATTTCTTGCACCCTTCAAATAAAGGAATAATTAAAGAGGAGAAAAATCTAGACTACATAGATGACAATGTCCAAGAAGAGGAAGAGGCAACACTGAAAACATCCACGCCCAGCCTTTGCAGATTAATTATAATTTTTTTACAATTTGCAATAAATTTTTTTAACACTAATTTCTCTTTTTTTCATTTACTGTTCATTTTCAAATAATTGTTTTAATCTTTTTTTTTTATTTTATCATACCGATAAACATATATATTAATATCAAGGGCGGATAGAGGGGGGGCAAAAGATTTAATTACCCCCCCCCCGAGATTTGAAAAAAATACTTTTTTTCAAAAATAAATTTATTTTTAATGAAAAATTTTAAAAATTAACACTTAAAAATTTGATTTGTAATTATATTCTGGCAAACAAGTGCAGAATAAAGGCTCAAACAGACAGAACGCGAAATTCGCGTCGCTTGGCGTTTTTTCAACGCCGCGAAAGGGCGCGAAATGTTGTATAAGGCAAGACTGTATCATCCCCGTCACACAGGGGGCGAACTCACGCGGCGTAAACGCTCTCTTTCGCGCGACAGCTTTTTCGAGTTGTACAAATTTACAACTCTTTCGCGCGAACAGGCGAAATTATCAAGATGAGTAATGAAATAAAAAAACTTATAGAGTTAAAAACACTTGTTTTTTCGCCTCTAACTAAATAAAAGTAAATAATATTATATTAAAGTTATATTATAGTCTATATTTAATAAGACTGTAATAAATATGTTTTTTGTTGGAAGCCAATCTATGATTAGTAAAAAGTCCGAATCGAGGTAATTGAATAGTATTATCTTATTCTAATTTACAAGCCTCGAAAAATATTTAATCAAAGTTATCATTAATAAAATAAGATTTAAATAAAATCTAATTTTGCAATGATATTCTATTTCTTTCGTAATATAATACTTTATTTATAAAATATTTATAAATTCATTAAATAAAGGTTGTTGAAACATATACACAATACCGGATCGTACGCCCAGATTGCGCTTCCTGTGTGGCTTAGCAAAAACGCCTTACGCCGCGAAATGCGCGCGTAGCCTGAGCGTCGCGAATTTCGCGTTCTGTCTGTTTGAGCCTTAAGCCTTTAAATTACCGAAATGAAGAAAAAATTGCGTGCTGTGCGACCAGTCACACCAGATTACCCCCCGTTTCCCCCGAGAAACACCTCTGGATCCGCCCTTGATTAATATACAGAAAATATTGAATAAATATCAAAAATTCAATACGAATTGGACGAAGTTTTCCTGTGCAACTATCACATCAGTATTTGAAACAAATTAAATTTTTCGTGCACTTTTTTTTTTAAATTTATTTAAGGTCTTTTTCGGCATCTAAGGTGATTTAGACCCCATCCCTATTAATTTTTAAATGATTAGTAGCCAATTCAAATTAAATAAATTTTTCTCGCTTGGGACGGGACGCGAACTCGGGACCTTAGGCACGAGAAGCTAATGTCTTCTCTCTGAGCCACGGGTCTCCCGCGCAAAATAATAGGTCGACACGCGTATAGAGGGCGCTAAACTTATAAACAATTTTTAACCTGGAGCTGTCCCATCTTGATTGTATGATCTGTG
>JAKCPI010006216.1:0-87281 GCA_023213315.1 Euborellia annulipes
CTAGAACGCAAAACCAGGGCCTTTCAGGCCCGGTCACTCCGTTTTTTTCTCAATAACTCTCAGAAAAAGCTTCTTATAAATTTCAAGTTTTTAGTATTCCTTCATTTATTCATTACAAATGTATTTTTTAAAGGATTTTTCAAAAAAAAAAAATTTTCGATGCCTTATTTTTTCTTTGAACCACTTTACAAACACAAAGTCACAAGGAGGGCCTCCCAGGCCCTTGGGGTTTCTGGGTATTTAAAACACTTTAAATGACAACCTATTATTTATTATACATTTAAATATTTGAAATTGTCATGTTCTTTTTTAAATAATAAAATAAATATTGTCAAATTCTTTATAAATTTTGAAAAAATCAAGAAAACTGTCAGTTTCATTTTGACTTTCGTATCTCAAAGCTTCTCTATATTTTTGAGATTATATCTTCTGATAACATTCAAGAATGCTTTTACTTTCTCTTACTTATATATGTAATTATATAAAAAGTATTGGATTCATGTCAAAAATTCAATGTCGAGATTTTGATGGATATACACGTTTTGAGGTCCCCTGAGTCCAAAAAAGTTGTTTTTGCAACATGGTCTGTCTGTGTGTCTGTGAACAAAATATATAAAGAATGAAAAGAGCTAGGATATTGAAATGTTATCGAAGATAAAGAGATAAAGAGTATTAAAAAAAAAAAAAAATACAGTATAGGGGATCACATTAGTGAAGAAAACAATGAAAATTCAAGCAATGAAAATATTGATAAGAAAAAAATATTTCTATTATTTTCGTAAATTTACACCTGACTCATAATTCCTGTTTCAATACTCCATGATTTATTGGAAAAAATAGTTTAGAAAAAATAAAAAATGTATTCCAGCTGAATTTTTACCTATTAGAAAAAAAATACCACTTTTTGGATTTACTCTCAAATTTGCGCTTGTCTCTTATGTGCCTAAGAAAAGGAAGTCTATTCTACTCTTGTCGAGTATACATCATTCAGACATTGCTATTTTTTATGAACATGCCAAAAAACCAGAAATTATTATTTATTATAATCAACCGAAAGGAGCAGTAGATATTTTGGATAAAATGACAGACACACATACGATAGTATAGCCTAGCTGCAAAAAGAAAAACAAATCATTGGCTGTTGGCCGTTTTTGAAAACTTGTATTGGGGTATGTGCAATTGCATCAATGATCATTTATTTTAATTTAAAACACAAATCTCATGTTAATTTCCAAAAAATAACCTCGGAAGAAAGTTTTTGGTTGAATTGAGCGAGGAATTAATTTGCGATCACATAAAAATAAGATCTATACAAGGACTACAGAAATCAATTAGAATGGTAATTGAGGAAGTACCCCCTCAACATCAAAATAAAATTTTGATCTTTAAAAACCTACAAGAGGAAGATGTTATTTGTGTTCAACTAAAATAAACAGAAAACAAAAATAACAAGTCTGCTGTAAAGGAAATATTTGAAATGGTCATTGTACTAAAAAAATTATATGTAAAAGATGTTTTTAAAATAAAAACTTTAAAATTATGAATAAAATATTGATAACTTATTTATTTTTATAAATTTTAAAATAAATTAATGAAAAAAAATTGATATAATTATTCAAAAATGTGTTGAAAAACCTATTAAACATATAGTGGGCCTGAGAGGCCCTCCTTGTGACTATGCGTTTCAAAAAAAGCTTGTGCGTTCTAGCGGTCAGGTAGGGATTTCCCCTATTGGGCTTGCCTCCTCGGGACCCATGAGGTCCAGATGTATACGCTGGGTGATTCCAAGTAATTTCTAGACGTGAAATTTTTATTTTTATATTTGGATTTCCCGTTTAGGTCCCACACAGAACCCAATTGGGAGAAACTGACTATAAGTTATTTTATTTTTCCTGGGGATTTCCCGATTGGGTTCTAATTGGGCCCTTATAGGGATTTCCCTATTGGGCATGCCTCCTTGGGACCCTATGAGGTCAGATGTATACTCTGGGCGTTCCCAAAGCAATTTCTAGTCGGGTAATTCATGGCGTCCTATTATACAAGAAATTCTAAATTCTAAGGAAGGGAACAACTAATTAAAAAACTTTCAATCACTATTGTTTTGTTAGATAAACCACTTGGAAAATCTAAAATTAGTAACTAAATGTAATTTCATGGTTGGTAGATTTCAATATTTAAATTGAACTTTGTTAGGCCTACTTTAAAATTGGGTTTGCGCATAAGTTTTTTTTTTTTTTATTGTTTTTTATTTTATTCCGCCCCTTTAGCAAGTGACCATTGGGTTGAACATAAGTTGTGAATTTTATTTATTATTGTTAAATTTGGTAGAAAATAAAGAGAAGTGCAGTTAGGGATCGAAACGTCAGCGTGAGGCTGAGAATAATAAAAAGACAGCACCACTGTCGTTCTTTTTATTTTCTACCAATATTATTAAAAGCTATAATTTTTGAAATACTAATTAAATTTGGTTTTTAAGAAATAGGCTACATTAAATATCCTGAATAGGCACCTATATCATTGTTATCAACAACCTTTTAGACCCCGAGCAATCAGCGTGTGGAACGCCCCCCGGTTGCCATCGGTACAATGTATATGAAAATTTATATAATAAATAAATAACCCTAAATGGCCTCTGTAGCCGAAAAGGGTTAAAAAAAAAAAACCTTTTTATTTGAAATTTGATGCTTTCAAAATTATTATCAATTAAAAACTCATAATTTCTGATAAACTGTGGTGTTTATTTGTATAATGCACAGTCAGTTTCACTATTAATCGCCACCCCTAGAGAATAGAGCCGTGAAGTTAGACAACCAGATCGCTTAGCTGACGTAATTGTTGTCTCTCAAAAAACAGTATTTCCAGTGCAATATTAAAAAAAGTTTATTTATTTTATAAGCACTCTGGTTGTCAAACTTAACGACTCTATTCTCTCTAGGAGTGGCGGTTAATATTAAAACTGACTTTTACATAACGACTATTCATTTTGTTCCCTTGTAAAAATGATTAAAAATGATGGAGGGATCCACACGCCTGCAGCAGGTCTGCTTAGTGGGGGGGATACTGCATTTAGGGACACACAGGGATACACACACCCGCACCAGGCACACATATTTTTCTTCTGATCACTTTCAATCTACTGTGTGTGTTCCTAGTGTGGGCGTGTATTTCCCTGTGTGTCCCTAAAGGTTCACTATGCAGACCTACTGCGGGCGTGTGGATCCCTCGATCATTTTTAATCATTTTTACTTACAGAATGAAGACTCTAGACATAAGACTCTTGTGATTATATCTGAATTAGGCTAAAACAGAACGACACAAAAGATATGTAGCCTATCTTATACAAATACTTTCTCTAAAAAAAATATAAATTTTATTTTTTCTTTTACAAAGTGTGAAAAATACATCAAATTTATTTATTTTTATTTGGATTTCATAATATTTTTTAAAATTTTATGGTTATTTTTTAATTTTTTATTTTTTACCTAATTAAAAAATAGTTCATTTCTATCTCCGGCGTCTGTGGAAACCAAAACGGCCGAACAGTTGTTTGGTTGGTTTCTTAATAAAACATTTTTGGGATAATAAGGTTTTTTTTTGTAATAATAATAATAAATAATAATATTGAGATTAATAGTATTTTTTTTTTTTAATAAAAAGTGAAATAATATATTTTACAAAAAAAAAATTTAAATTATAATTTTTATTAATTAAATATTATTTTTTTATTAATTATATAAATATTTTTATTTCTAATTAAGTAAATATAATTTTATTTAAAAATAAAATGATTTATTGAATTTATTTTTATTTAAAATATATTGGAAGGAATATAGTAACATTCAAGTAAAAGCATTGTTAACATCAGCGACATACTTTATACCAAATAAAAGAAGTAAGAGTAAGTCAAGTTATAGTCGGTTGGATAGAACTCGAGTCAGTAAACACAAGTTAGGACCCGGTATCATCGCACCTTATTTCATATATCTTAACGTTTCTTTTTTTTGGTCATTATTTTTTTAAAAATTCACTTTTTCAATTAGTGAATTTTTCATATTAATAATTTTTACTAATTGAAAAAGTGGATATCCACTATTTAAGGGTGGTCTAATTTGCACATCTTAAAAAAGTGACTATTCACTAAGAATTAATAGTTTTTTTAAAAATTGTTTTTTAAGAGGTAAGCCAAAGTTTACTAGAAATTATGAGTTTTTAATTAAACCTTTTATTATTATTTTTTTATATCCCTGTTTTAATTTATTTTGAAAATTTTCTCTTCCAACTTTTGTATTATATAGATAAGAAATAAAATTTCTAGAATATTTTCTCAATTTAATTAACTAATAAAAATTCACATCCTTTAATTGCCCCTTAGAGAAATCTTATTTAGTTTAGAAAGATAAAAATTAGAATAGAAAAGTTTCTAAGTCATAACAGATGTTTAATATTATTCTTTTTTTTTTTATCATTCATTTATTTCCTCTCTCTTTCAATTCATTTTGTTTTACAATTTAAAGTATAAAAACAACTCTGAACAACAATTTCAAATACAAAATGTCTGATTATAAGCAAAAGTAATCGTTGATTTTAGTTCTTATCAATTTTACACAAAATAAATGGAATTTATACTGATAGCAAGCGCGCTAAAAGAGTAAAAGTTGTTTCAAGTAGAACTTAAATTAATGGGAAACTCGAAGATAATAATTTTTAGTAATTGCTAAAGTTAAACGAATCAATAATTGGAGAATATAATAGGATGTAAGTACGGTATGTGTGAACAACTTTTGAAAAAATAAAAAAAATTGTTAATTAAATTAAATAAAAAATAAGCAACGAAATAACAAAACTTTCCAGCTTTTTTTTAAATAGAGCTAACTAAATTCCACCTTCCTGGCAGAAGAGAAGAATAGCCCCCCAATATGTTTGTTTACAAGCAGCCCTAAATCCCTGAATTGGTGGCGTAGATGAAGAAAGTTGTTTAACGCACCCCGAAAGCCAGCGTTACATTAATAGTGTATTTTCTCAACAATATTCTAATGTATATTTTTGTAAATAAATAAATAATGAAAGTTAAATGGCCGAAGCAGCTAAATTTTATTAAAAAAGCAAACGTATGGGGTCGTAGGACCCCCCGGCAGGAACGAAGTTCCTCACGGTACGGTATTTAGAAGAAAATAAAGAAAAGAAGGTGGGCGTGGCCTCACCAAGACTTCGGCTAATTTCGCCTTTCTCCGCCGTCGCTCGACCGCATATCTCTTAGGAACGCATTTTTGTTAGGAAGGCGTTTTTGTTGCGTTACATTTTCTCCCAATTCACCCTGCGTAAGCCGCTTAAAAGAACTTCGTTCCAACAAATACCAAGTCATTACGGATCTTAGGCCATATAGACTTTGAACACTACACAATCTATATTCATTACGATATATATTGACAAAAAAAGCCAAGGGATATGAGTTTAGACTCTAGCCTGGACGATGAATTGGTACCAAATGGTGTAAATAAAAATGCCTGGTTGAGAAAAAATGCATGTATCACTGGTTCCAGGGAAGGAGATAAACGGCTCTTGAGTTTGAAAATATTAGGTCAAGGAAAAGCTGAAAAATCATAGTTCAATAGATATAAGCAAATTAAAAAGCTACACATACCCAAAGGAGATTTTTTTGCATTTCTCTGGTTCTTTTTACCAGAAACATAAAAATATTTCAAGGAAGGTTTAAAAGATTAACATAGTGAAAGTATTAACCTAGATAATTCCTATTGACCATTTAAATCAATTTTAATTTAATTTGGGCAGAGCTTAATAATAAATCCTTGAGTAAACAACTAACGAGAGATGACCACCAAGATCACCAACAAAGAAAGCACATAATTATTTTCATCAGAATGTTTACTATAGAATGCGAGAGGTATTTTTTTTTTTTATAAAAATTTTCATATCAATATCAAATAACAAAACGATATTTAAAAAATATCCTCTGTTAACTTCATGGTTTGATATAAATACAAAAGGAAATATATAGAATATATTAATTTCAAAAACCCAAGAAAGGACTCTCAACATTTGTTTGTTTGATCGAGAATTTGTTTAAATATTGAGCGATTAAATTCAATAATGTTTCGCCCTAAATTTCTATCAAGTTGACACTTTTCAAGGGCTAATACCTGACAAAAAATTTTTTCTCTCAAAAATAACATCATCTTATCCTTATGACTTGAAATGCGGACGTTTTAAAAAGTTAGTGTTTATTTTTTAAATCATTTAAAAAGAACAAAAAATAAAAAATATGCTAGGCTATATAAAAAGTCAATGGAGCAATTAGAGCTCCCATTCTATCAAATAAACCCCTAGTCACCAAAGTAAACTTCTTTAATGAAAATTTATAGTATTGTCCCCTTCTGGGATCTTTTAACTTCTGGGAAGTTAGAAGATAATTTCGATCCCTAAGGATTTTTTTCACTAATCAAAAATCGATGAAATTTTTGTCTTTTAGATATTATATCTGTGTTCACCAGGTGGGAGCCTCAAAATAATTATAGGTAATCAATAATTCAACCTTTTATTTCGCTATTCATATATATTTTGGGTTTAAAATTTCGTTAATAGCTTTAAAGAAAAGACAATTTCTTTAAAGAAATCTATATAATACACTGTATATTGTTTAGTTGATTTTATTTTCTTGGTGGTCTCTTGCTATCATCATTTTTCATTTTAGACAAAAAAAAATATAATTTCCAAAGATTGAGAGGGTTTATAATGGAACTAATGTTCCTTGAACGATTTATACCGACTTGATAAAAATAAAAATCATTAATAAATATTATGTTATTATAGAAAATAATGGCCATCTATTGACCTGTTTACATAGGTTATTAAAGTTTTAATTAAGTGATTAAAATAAAATTGGAGATTCTTTTGTTGCTTTTATTAAAATATTAAAAGAACGGAAACACTTTATCGACTTTCCAAAAGAAATGAGCTATTTAAATTGTAATGATCGAAAACGACAAAGGTTTTCTCGGGAAGGACGCTTTTGTGGGTTTTTGTAAATAAGGCATTTATTATTTATTATAAGAAATATTTTTGACAATTTTTTTTTTTAATTTTTGAAAATTTGACTTGCTTGGGTAAATAAATTCTCCAAAAAATAAATTAAGTAATCACTGTTATTGGTCGCTTAAAAGATTGTAGACCTGCAGTGCATAAATTTGTTCATTTTGCTTAAGGACGCTAATCAAACAAATTTATGCAATGCAAAGTTTATTATTTCAGCATTTATGACAAAACTACTTATTCAAGAAGTCTATGATATTCTTCAAAATTCTTAAAAAACGCAACACAAAGAATATCAACAGACCCGTTGCACGGTCTAACGTTTAAATGCAAGGGCTAAGGCTGGTACAAATGAAGTGGAGGAATAAATGGCAATCTTTGCTGTCAGAGCTGTATGTGAGTGAAATATTTTTTCTTTTATTAATAATAAATATCTTTTTTTTTTTTTTTTTTTTGTGGAAGTGCTAACTATTTTTTATTACCTATTTCCAATTCATTGTGTTTATATATTTATCTCTCTGCTCATCATTTATCTCAATTTGGTTTTTCAGCCGGACTTTTTCCCATTAACCTAATCTCTATTCTATATAAAAATATTCCAGTTAATGAAACTTTTTCACTCTCCAATAAAGCGCTTTTACGTATACATCATTAAGGAGGAATATTTCGGACGAGCCTCTCTGTTTTCAAATTCACCATATAAAATAAAAGATTTTAATTAAATTAATTTATTAAATGAAAAATTATGCTATATATTTACTTGAGGGATATATATTTAAAAGTTGAATTAATTTGAATTAAAGGGAAATATTATTTTCAATATTAATTTTTGATAATTTAGTATTTTTTATTTCTTTCACTTATTAGAGTCATTTAAAACTTATAAATATTGCTTTTTTTTAGTATAATTAATTAAAAATTTTTTTTTATACTGTAGCTCAGGTGTTCCCTAACCGTGCGCCCTGGGGCGCCGCGACTGTTCTCTTGGGGGGCCGTGAAGATTTTTTAAATATTGCAAAAAAAAAAAATAGTATTCGCCTTTATTTTTTTGCTATTAGTCGAAAAATTTAAGTTAGGAGTTTTAACATAAAGTTTGCCATGAAATTTGACATGGGGCGCCGCGGAAAAATTCTAATATTATATATTAAGGGCGCCGGGAACTGAAAAAGTTTGGGAACCCTGCTGTAGCTCGTTTTAATTTAGGCATATTGTATTATAACTTGTAAAATTAAAACTTAAGAATTGTTTCATTGAAGTATATGGGGCATAAACAAGTAGTGTCTATCAAGAAATTTACATAATCATCCCAAAATTTTCGGACCGTTGTTAAAATAACCAGCTTAAGCATAAATAAAAGAAAGCAAAGTAGTCTTTTCGAGAATGCTTTATTCATATTTTTTTATCAAAGGAATTATTAAATAACTCATTTTAATTAGATAACAAATTATCAATTTTATGCACCCTTATTGGAAAGTTAAATATTTTTTTATTTTATTTTAAACAAGCAAATTAAAATATAATTGGTTGGAAGAGTAAACGTTTCTTTTATTTTTTTTTATTAATGATTAAATAATATTATTCATATTATATTTGTCTCTATTTGGATTTCCTTATAAAAAATTAGCGAGAGGACAGAAAGAGAAAGAGAAGGAGAGCTAAATTCCTCTATCTCAATTCTTTAACTTTTCCCTTTTTCCTTTGACAAAAAACTTTCTTCTTTCTCCCTTTTGCTCATCATATTAACATTTTCTGCTTTTTTTTTTTGATACAATAAAACGACCCAATGAACTTCAAAAGATTAATAAAAAGGTTCAAATAAATCCTACTTGATGTAATTTTTTTTTTATAAGAATAAAAAAAATTTTAATTCGAAAATATTAAAAAAAAAAGTTGTATAAAATCATAGGATGCTGGTAAGAGTACATAATGTCTCAATGGAACTATAACAAGAACATTTTGAATGATATTAATTAATAACGATGAAACAAAAAATTTTTGATAGAGAAATGGGGTGTGGTGGCCTGGCGCAAAAGATAGCAATCCAATGCCCCTGAAAGTTCGGCTAATCTCGTCTTCCTCCGCTGTCGCTCGGGCTGGGAACGCGTTTTTGTTAGGAACGCATTTTTGTTACGTTACATTTTCTCCCATTTCACTCTGTGTAAGCCGCGTTAAAGAACTTCGTTCCAAAAAATATTTTTACTTGTAAATTTACGTTTTATTTTTCGTGAAATTTGGTTAGGTTGAACCCTGATCGAAAGTACGGCCCTCTCATGGCATGGGTTATTATAAATGTTAATTATATCTTTTCAGATTCTTAATTTTATTTAAATTATATAAATATAAATTTTTACTCTCACAAAAAAATATTACTTGATTTCATCTGAATATAAAAATATCCTTCCAATAATTAAATTTGTTCTCATTTAATTATAGTCGTATTTTTTTTAAATGGATTTATGAAATATCGCCTTGACCTTTGAATGCATGATAGGCTCTATATTAATTACCTCAAGCCCTTCAAGATACGACAAGAAAATAGCACCTTATTTAACACATTTATCTCTAAACTACTCTATTATTATAACACCTTTAAAATTTATATTTCTCAATCCACGACGATAAAATAATCTTTAGGAAATTAATATTTTTATTACCATGACTCATTTCAAATATATAAAAGCACATTTAGAATTTATCTCGAGTTCATTCTTGAAGGGCCAAAAAAGAGCCTGGTCCAAAGGGCTCTAGTTAATTAAATATTAAATTGTATCTAAAAGCCTTATGGTGTATAAAGTTATCATAAAATGAAAGTGGGCATAAATTTTAATAATTCGTTATTATATCATACATCCTAATGTATATAAATATAGCCCACATCTATAAGATAATAATAGAAATATAAAGGAAACATCTGAAAGACATTTCAATTAGATTTAGAAGCTATCTGTTGTTCTTTCCTTAAAGGACTATCTCTGTATTTAAAGAATGATTTACATTTGTTTGTGAGAATATATATTCTGTCCTTTTCGTCTTTTAACCACAAAATCTCATTAAACACAAAATACAATTTATTTATGATTAAACATATTTCAACGCCATCTTTTTCATTCATTTATCTATCCATTTTAGAAAATTACATTTTCAAAATTTATTCCACCTCCTTTCTAATTCCCATTCACCCCTTGAGCTTTAGGTTCTTAATATAATTATCAATTTTTTTTTTTATTTTAAAAATCTAATTTTTACTCTCACAAAAAAGATTCTCATAAAAAGAATTATAAAAAGATAATAAATTAATCCTACGAATAATTTAATTCGTACCATAAACCTACGTATTTTTAAAATATTGTAGATTTTTGGAGAAGAAACAATTTTTAATAGAACAAAAATTTTAATGCAATCAATTTAGAAAAATATTTTACCTTCCTAGATGCTAGTCTAAGCCAATGGAGGGAGGTTGTAAAAATTACAACGTTTCGGCCACAGAATGAGTGGCCGAAAGTTGTAATTTTTACAAATAAACCACAGTTAAACCGAAAATCTAATTCTTTTACTAATGATAACAACTGTGAAAGCCTAAATTCCAAAATATTTTAGCAATAATTTGGCGATTTAAGGTGCGCGTCTCGAAAAACCGTTAAAAGACGATTCAGTGCCGAGTTACTCTAGGCGGCAAGAGATGGCGTTAGTTTTTCCCATAGGAATACAAGGGATTTATTCCATTTCATTTGAAAGATTCCAGCTAATTGATTAAGAGTAGAAAATTAATTATTTTTTAAAACAATGATTGCTAATTTAATTATCTATAAGATATAGAGCGAATTTTAAAAAAATATCTTTTATTTAATGCGATTTATCTAAAAAAAAATTTATTTTTTCGAAAATCAAAAAAAGGGCTTCTATAAGTTGTAGATATTTTAAATAGCTTTAATTTAAAAAAAATTTGAGGTCGATAGCTTCAAAATTGTGGCCGCTGGAATCTCCCAAAATTATCACCCTGAGACGCTCACCTTAAATAAATTTTTTAGCTGAATTATTAAATGGTTTTTTCTTATATTATTTGGCAGGTTATACAAATTTTGATGAATAAAATATTATAATAGCTGTTAACAAATGTATTTTAACCCTTCTAATAATACAGAAAAGAATTAAACAATTATTATTAAAAAATTTAGAAAATAACGTAGCTTTTTATATTTTAACCCGAACTACAAAGTGTATTTATTGAAGTAATTATTATACTTTCCCCTGCATTTCAATTATTTAAATCTAAAAATTAAAAGTGAGAATTGTTTTGAAAAATGATAAAATAACAAGCGAGCATAAAAAAGGATTAAGCGAACTCGAAAGAAATTCAATTATAAGAATTTTTTTTAGCAAGTTTGGATGCCTAAAAGACAATTAAGCAAAGGATGAAAAAAAAATGGAATGTTTTATTTATTTAATTTTTCGCTAAAGGCGATCAGACAAAACCGATTATATCCTCGACAGAATCACAATTTTCATTAATATTTTTTTTTTTTTATTTTCCTTTGTCATCAGACCTGGAAATTGCTTTAATTTTTTTTTTTTTTTTTTTTTTTTTCAATAAAAAATTTTCGATCTCAGCAAAAAACAGCTGACATAGGTGATATATTATCAATCAATATTGGGAGATTAAAAATTCCATTCAAACACCTTATTGAAAGTGCCCAAATTTAATTTCAAATACATTTGAGTTGATAAATGTTAATAAAATGTTTAATAATACTTTTAATTTTTTGTGATATATTTTAAAGGCTAATATATCGCAAAAAGTTTTTAAAAAAATAAGTATAGTATTTATATTAGACCCGTCTATATATATTTAGTGATGTGGTCAAGTGTATTCCATAGGAGTGAAAAGGTTGGGAAACGCTGTTTTAGACCATTTGGTATCCAAATGATATAAATAAATATTTCGTCGAATTGCCAGGGCTCCGAACCCATACCCCTTGGTTTTTAGGTTGTCAATATCTCTAAACTCTCGGACACAGTTGAGGGGAAAGGGGAATCCCATATCGATTAGTTTATGAAAAAGCGAAAATGGCGATTTGCATTAAATAAAAAATGTTGTTACGCCTGAAAATAGGCAACCAGCATTACGATCTTTTTCTATTATAGAAAACAGCCAAATCTTTGATAAAATTTTTATAGCTAAAAAATTTATTTGTGAAAGTTGATTTTAAAATGGTTCAGCTCATCCCTTAATCTTCAGCCCCCCCCCCTCCTGATACTTAAAGTATATGTAAGATAAATTCTACTAAAATAGAGATAGTATTCGTGTGAAATGATGCACATTGCGCATTTCTTATTATAACTTTGTAGGAGAATAAATTCCTCATAGCCCTCGGGCTTGGTGTAGTTGGTGGCGCGCCTGCCTTGTATACGAAGGGTCGAGGGGTCGGATCCCAGGCAGTCCGATGATTTTATTTAAGTTAAATAAGAATGTCTGGACCCCCAATTGATACATTTACAAATAACGGGTATCGTTTAAAGTCTTAAATAGCCTAAGTTGTCGAAAAGACTGGGTGTATGTGTATGTGAATGGGGAAAAAAAAGTGTGAGTGTTTAAAAAAAAAAATCCTTATAATGTATAAATAAAGTGTGGTGTTCATGGGCGTAACTAGGGAGGACCCGGCCCATCCTCTCCTCCCCCTAGAAGGCTCGTGCCCCCCCCCCTCTCAGAAGGCTCCCCGCCCCAAGAAAAATTGCGACAATATGGGGCCTTCCAGGCCCCCCGGAGGATGGCCCCTCCCCCACCTAAATTCCCTAGTTACGCCAATGGTGGTGTTTATATTGATTTTAGCAATGAATAGAAAAAAAATGTTGATGTCTATTAATTTTACTGTTTGGCATGAAAAGTTATTAAATGGGGTTAGGACGTTACCCAATGATAGGAAGTTAGAGATGGATTCGTTAATTTGGATGAGGCATATCCTTTATTATGTGATTAGTATGCAGAGTGGATGAGATGTCGCGCACGGAGTAAGGAAGCAGAGTACAATTGCATGGTCCTCAAATGCGAACAGAAGCTGTGATTTCACAAGTCGACCCAATTTTTTTTATTTTTAAATTAATAACATTATTAATAACAAACAAAAGGCGTCAAAAAAGATTTGTGAATCTTATTTTTGTAGCTGTTAATTTTTTTTTTTTTCTGAATCATTAAATAAATAATTATTTATTTGTAGGGTTAAAGAAAATCTAGAATAAAAAGAGATGCTATTTATATATATTTTTTTTTAAAGTATTTAAATATTTTTTTAGTGATCTCTCTTATTTTTCTTTTTAACAAAGAAAAAATGAAGGAAATGAATGTCTTCATTTTAATATGCATTTTTTATATACAGTATAAAAAAAAGAAAACAAATTCTGTTGTTCTTCTCTCTTTATCTCTTTCTTAAGAGCAAAATGATAACGATTGAAGGGATAGTGACAGTGCTTTTCAGATAAATCTCTTCTTAACGTTTTCATCTTTTTTAAAGAGACAAAATGTAAAGTAGCAAACGTCAGCGTTTCATTCATCTTTAAGCATGGATTGGATCCCGTTCTATCTCTCATTATTTTAGAAGTGGTAGAAAAAAATGATTTGAATAAAATATACAATCGTTTAAAGACTATAATTTTACAAACCAACTGAAAGTTAGAAGTGAGTAAAGTTAAATATTAATAGAAATTTATGTACATTTGAAATTATGAGTTTGCCTGTATTTATGCCATTGGCAAAAATAACTCAAAAAATAATTATTCATTTGCGATTAAATTTTGAACTCGTAAATGATTTTTGAAAATCATAGGTTTAGGAGCAGAGGAAGGAAGAGGAATAGGGAGATCCGTTTTTAAAAATAAAATTGAAAGTCTGAAGATTGTAGGTTTTGGGGAAGAAAGACGCAGGGAGCTTGTTCCAATCACGGGAGGTCATGGGGACAAAGGAACATTGGAATTGACTAGTAACAGATTAACAGAAATCGTGATCTGAACAGCATAGGGATGCTTTATATTTATATAATATTAATTATTATAGGTATGTTGATTTTATGAATTTTTTCAATTTTATATTTATTTAATTTTTATAAATAAATAAAAAAATGTATTTATTTTCTTATGTTTTTAATGCTATTACTATAAAAACATTTATTAATATTTAAATAAATTTATGATTCATTATTTCAATTAATAATTCATGTTTTATATGATAATCGTGAGGAATATTTTATCATCTACTGTAGATGAAATAATCACTGAGTCGAGAAAATTAACTCTGTTTCTGACAAGTGACAAAGAATGTCATCACCTTTCTCAGAGAGTGGGCTTTTTTGAATTATAAATATTTGTGGTCCATTTATGCAACGAATAATCCAAAGAGGGGACAGAGTTGAAATAACAAAGGGAAAAATAAATAGAGGACATTATTATTAGAGATGCAAATATGATATTTTGAATTAACAAGCATAATTAAAAAGATAAAAAGTTACACACTTTAATCAAATAAATGTTGAACTTTTTTAAGTGGTGAGTGTAGAGGTGGGAGTAGGTTGCGTGAATAGAGGAATTATATACATTTTTTTAAATTTTATTAGAGGGAAAAGCTTTAAATTACGGCATAAAATCCTGCATATGGTCTAAAAAAAAATCTGGTGTGACTGGTCGCACAGCACACAACTTTCTCTTACCTTCGTAAATCGACAGTTGTATTCTGTGCTTGTCACACCAGATTTTTTTGTGTCGAGATCAAAATTAATAAACATGGGAAAATATTTATATTTTGATACCAACCATTTTTCCTATGTTTTCTATGAAGTACAAGAGTAAAGTGTGCTTTAAACAATTTTGAGAAAAATGAGAATAGAGATTTGAAAGAGCATCTAAAAAATAAATGATTTTTGAATTTTGAATTTTAATCAAAATCGTTAGAGCAAATTTTGAAAAAATCAAAAAAAAAATCTGGTGTGACTGGCGCACAGCAGTTAATTTAATTTCAATTTTATAAATGTTATGAGAGATACTGTATATACGAATAAAAAATTGAAATAAAAAAAAAAATGTCCGCAACAATAATCGAACTAGCGACTCCTTGTTTACTAGACTGTTGCGCTTACTCTCTCGGCTACCAGACACTGTTTACATATAAATAAAATTATGCAAACTTATAGAACTCGGAAATCTTGATAGTCTTCAAAGTCGATTTTCTTGAGTATTCTTGAGTAGTGCATCGTACTGCTTTAGGAAATTGATGTCCAGATACTAATCTTCAAATCCTATGAGTTTGAAAAAAATTGCTGACCCACAACCCGTGGGGACTCCTTGTGAGATTGGATATTTAAATTAGTTACCTTCATGGCAAACAACATGAAGGTTTTGAATAAAATTAAAATAAAATACTTTTTCTGAGGTCTTTTTTCTCAGTTTTTTCGATTGCCTCAAAATTTTCTCTGGCGATTTTGATTTAAAATTCATAAATAAATAAAGTAAGAAATGATCACTAGAAGGTAGACAACTCAAAACACAAAGTCACTGATAGATTTTATTCTTGTTTAAGTATATCGTTAGCCCTCGGGGCTTGGTGTAGGAGTTAGCAGGCTAACCTCATGTACCAAAAGTCGCGGCGGGTTCAGACCCCAGGCAGTCCGATGATTTTATTTAAGCCATTTGGATACCAAATGGCTTAAATAAGAATGCCTGGACCCCAAATATGTATATTAATCAATAACGGATATCGTAAAAGTCTTATATGGCCCGAGTTGCCGAAAAGACAGTGTGAGTGTGAGTGTGAGTGAGAAAAAAGTGTGAGTGTTTAAAAAAAATTAATAAAAAGTATTACGTTATTATTAAAAGATTTTCATTTTTTAGGCTACTTTATTTTTTTTTTTAACCTAACCAACTGGGAAATAAATTAGAATATTGTATTTCTGGGGCACTGCATATGTTTTTGAAAATTTACGAATAATATAAATTCGATCAAAAGATTTTATGCGCGATAAAGTAAAAAATATATAAAATGACTTGTCATCAAGGTCTTTTTTTGGAAAATTTATTAGATATTACCCCAAAGGCAGAATTTTTTTTTTTATTTCTTAGTGAAAGACTTTTTTTATGACCTTTTTAAACGTGTTATTGTTTATTGCATTAGCCTCCTTTTCTCTTTTACTTCAAATCAAAAGAGAGGCAGGAATTCTGTTGGAAAATTGGCTAAATGGGCAGAGACCAATTGTGATAAAATTAGTCCCAAAGGAAAAAGAAGTCTACTCCAAAGAGTCCTTTTATTTAATTAAATCAGGATAAAAATTTGGATAAAAGAAAACTTAGGAAATAATCTCTCGATTGATCCCTTTATAAACAAAATATTTTCGGGTAAATTTAGCTCTTTGATAATCCCTGTTATAGGTTTAATTAAATCCATCAGGTTTAACAAATGATTAAACTAAGAAATTGATTTTCTAATTCCCCAATAAGGAAACTGGTCTCTAAACGGACCACTTTGTATATTAATTAACAGTTTATGATTCAAGCATAAATTTTGATTAATTGCTTTGATTTCCTTTCGATTTTGCCAATTCATATCTAATGGAAATTAATTCTACTCTTCTTCACTTGATTTGAGTTTAAATGAAAATTTTACGAAAAAATAAATTCTTGAGTTTCCGTCATGAGTAGCGAAATTAATTTGGTTACCAATAATTAAGATGCCGGAAAAAGAAAAAAACAGATAAGAAAAAATTGAAAAAAAAAAAAATGTGTTTTTATTAATTGAATATACGTATTTTCATTCTAAACTCAAGAGGTGTCTATAAAATATAATAAATGAATATTTTACTCTAAAAGTTTAATTAATTTGCCATCCTTTTTTTTTATTGGCTTATAGTCTTGAACTTTTTCATTAATACGTTCCATCGTGACTGGAATGAATGGAGAATTGACTTACTACCACAATTTTAATTTAAAATTAAATTAATTTGTGAAAGTAAAAAAAAAATCTCAATCAATATTGAAGAATACTTTTAGGGTAGTAAAAGAAGTACTGTTTTTCCTTAAAAACAAAATATTTTTTAGATCATCACACCTGTCACTCAAATATAATTAAAAACCAAATAGGAACTCAACCCTTGTATTTTTCTGACAATTTTCTTTGACCTGAAGATGAGCCAGAAACGATGGCTACAATATATTGATGTTTCATCTGGATACCAGATGGCTTAAATAAAAATGCCTGGACCCTAATATATATAAATTCATAAATAACGGTTATCGTAAATGTCTTATATGGCCTGAGCTGCCGAAAAGACAGTGTGAATGTGTGTGTGAGTGTGAGTGTGAATGAGAAAAAAAGTGTGAATGTTTTTTATAAAAAAAAAAAAAAATATTGATGTTTCAATTGAATCCTATCAAACATTTAATTAAATATTTATATTTGAAGAATGTTTATTTTTTCAATCTTTCCTTATCCATCCATGTATAAGTAACAAGGAAGAATTAATTAACTAAGCTCTGTTTCAAGATCTCAAGGGTTGTTATAAATGATTTGAAGAAATTTTTGATTAAATTAAATTAATCTTTGGAAGAAATATTATAAACTCAAGCAATAAACAAAAGAAAATTAAGTAATATATAGTAAATTAAGAAAATAAAATAAAACAATATCTCTGTCTTTGAGTGAGTGCTATTTCAATTGAGATTCAAATTGACAATTTTAACTAAGAAAGGAGAGAAAGAGAGGTTGTAATTATAATTCCCTCTCTTTCCTTCCGTGTTAGTGACTTAATCCAAATAACAATATCGACTTAATCCTTTCATATTAAGGCCTGCCAGAGAAAATTTAATTTATTATAAAAAAAATATATTCACTTTGTTTTTCCTACCCGGGCATTATTTTTAATTGTATACAATGAAAAAAGTAAAGAAATAATTTCTTCCTATTAATAATTCTAAGACCTTTTTATCAATTAAATTTACAAGAATCTTTTAGTCTTTTGTTTCATAATGCAACTTTAATCTCTTTTGGGCTGGAAATTAAAAGTTACTTTTCGCTTTGCTGATTTTAAATATCATAAAAAAATTGAGATTTTAAAAATAAAATTTAGAAAAAAATTCGATATATATTTGTTAGATATTTTATTAAATATGAATGAAAAATAAGTGATATACGATTAAATAAAAAATGAACAAGCTCCCAGAAAAAAATCATCCTCCTTCTCCCCTGTGGCATAGAGGTTAATTGAAGTGAGGAATGTATTTTTACTTTTTTTTCACTTGAGATATTTTTGACTACTGAGGCCATTATGATCATTTACAATGTATGGGAAAAAAATGGCTTGAGGGACCGGAGTTCAACAGCGTTTGTTCTGTGGGTCACCAATCCAGGGATTGATCACATAAAACCAATATTAATTTAAATGTCAAGGGTTGGGGAACCTAGGAACTCAGGTGATAAATCACTATCACTATTTATGAAAGTTATTATTTAGGCTATTTATTGAAAATGAATTTTTTTTTGGTAATTTATTTTTAGATTCAATTATCTCGTTAGCTCCACGCCATGATGTATTAATGTCATTAATTTTAAATTTAAATTAAAACGCATAAGATTCAACTTGTAAATTTTCTCTTTTTTTTTATATTCCAACTAAATGATAAATGATAAACGATTACACGTATGTACATGTTCCAGGTGATACTGGTTGTATGTTGCATGTGTACATGTAAAATAGAATTTCTATTGGATAAAACATGCTATACATGGATTGATTGTTATATCAAAAAATAACTGGATGTTTAAAATAAGAGCAAAAATTCAATAAAATCCAAATGATTTTGTTTTATTTTTTCCTAACGAGAAAATTACTGTATATTTGATTTAATGTCAAGCGCCAAAAAATTAAAAATTGAGTTAAGCACGAAATATTGTTTCAAATGGTATAATTAATAGTATTTTTTATGAAATATGTACTAAAAAAATTTATACTTGCACAATTGACAAAATAAAGGGTCGGATTAAGCCGAGCGCACAACTTTGCCTCCCCCCCCCCCATTATTCAAAGAAATAACGCAACGCGTTTGTTTATTTATTTTGATTTTGCTCTATTGCTATGCACAATTTTCGAATTTAAATGATTTTTTAACAAATTTATGACAAATTAGGATACAAATATTATATCTCATGGGGGGGGGGGAGAGTAATCAACTATATATTTTTCTCTCCCACTCCTTTCTTTTTTTGGTTGATATTTTTTGGTGGGGAAAAAACACCATCTTTTCAAATTACAAATTAAAATTTTTATTAAAAAAAATTATTAAATAAGAAAATTACATTATATATTTTTTTTCAAAATATTTATTTTGTTTTTTTTAACTAACTTTAATTATATGGTATGAATTGCTATTTATAAATACTATATTAAAAAAAAATTTATTCTAAAAAAACATTTTTAAATATATAAAATTTATTAAATTTTTATAAATTTTTTTTTTAATTTTAAATTTTTTTATATTTTTTTTATATTGAAAAATTGGTGTTTAAGCATGGAATTTTTTTCAAATAAAAAACTCAGGTGAAGAAATAAAAGTGGAGGTATCATATCTCACCCCTATCTCACTATTATATATCATTTTACTCGGGAGAAAGTCTAGTTTCTGAATATATAAAAAAAATTATAGGTTATGTATGAAAAAAATATTGGCCCCCTCTCTAGAGCGCCCCCTAATGGTCCATTGTTTACCAAAAGCTTATCAGTTCTTGAGCTTTACCTCTAGTTTATGTGTGCAAAATTTCAAAACAATTGGATGAATAGTTTTTGAGTTTTCGTTGACGAAAAATATTACCACAGACATACACACAGACAGACAGACACACACGCAGACATCATTCCAAAAACTTCTTAAATGGATTCAGGGGACCTCAAAACGCATTTTGGCAGCTTCAGAAAAATTTCGATTTTTTTACGATTACATTAACTTTACCTGTCCAACCTACGGTTGATGGGCAAAGTTAAAAATTATATATAATCTAATCAAAACAAAAAAACTTTATTGTTAATTTTCTCAAATCTCGGTAGCTGGCGCTTGACACACTAATGCGTAACAGGGTCCATATATGAAAAGACTAAATATTTGTTTAAATATATTAGATCAGCCTTTCCCAAACTGCGCCGCTGCGCCGTGAAATTTTTTCTATACAAAATATAGCCTATTAATAATATTATTAATTTATGAAATGTAACTCGGACCAACGTAAATTTGAAATATGTGTTTAATTTATTTTCAAACTAATCAAACCACATCACCCACATTTTATATTATTATCAAAAAATAGTATTCGCCTTTAATTTTTCACTATTAGTCGAAAAATTAAATTCAGGAGTATTATTAAATATTTATTAAATAAAATTGCAAAAAAAAGAGGTATAGGATAGGCCTATAATGATGAGAAATGAAGAAACTATTAGTAATTAATATAAGGCTTGCCCTGAGATTTGACTTGTGAGAAATTCTGATATATTGAGGGCGCAGGAAACAGAAAAAGTTTGGGAATTGTATTAGACAATCAAAATAAGTGGAGTAAAAAAAAAAAAAAAAATTATTATTAGTCTATTATAATCTTTATTCTGGATGACGTAGAGTAAACTTGGATCTTATAATCTCGGGGGTGAATCAAATATTTTTTTTGGGCGACCTCATCTGCTCACCAATCCTCACCAACAGCGCCTTGGTGTGCCATATAGTTAAGGGTATTGATCCGGCTTCTTACAATTGTATGTAGAATTTACAATAGACTGAATAAGACGTCGAAATCCCAAAATATTTTTTTTAAGAGTCATTTCTGGGCTATTTTAATTTTTTAATTCAATCCAATTCCAATTAAGTCAACAAAAACGCACTATAATTTTATTATATTATAGAAAAAAATGTAATTAATCAAATTTCACTTATCACTGAGAAATGTTATCTACATACATACGAGTGTTTTATCTAATTTACTCTTTGATTATTCAATTTGGCGAATAAAATTTAATTAAAATTCGTCAAGTGTATTTTTAATTATTAAAACGTCCGTTTAATATATTCATTCTATAGAAAAAAGAAAGCATAAAATTAGGTGGAGATATAGAATTAAAACATATTAAAAAAAAAGATAATAAAAAATAATTTGATTTGCGAAAGGCCAAGGGAAAAGAGGGCCAATAGCCTCAATTTTGTACCTTCTACGGAAAAAAAAAAATATTAAACATTCGCCCTTTTACATTCGCCACATGTTGCCGAGCTGTTGCTAAATCCATATTTAACAAGGTAGTTGCAAGTAGGGGTTGTGTTTACAGGTGTGTCTTTTGGAATTTCACTCTTGATCTTTAATTTAATTTTTTATCCCATGAATAATTCGAACTCACTTAAAAAATATCTATCCAGAGTTTATTCAATTTTTTTTACATCTAAATGAATTTTTATTAAGCTTTTATAGGAAATAGGTATATATGTAGCAGTCTATTTTTTCATTAAGGCGGAGAAATGTAGAAAATAAAATTATACTATGAATATATTTTAAAGAAAAATATAGGGCCTATGCGAATCAATTGTAGCCAGAGTTAAAAAATCTGGTGTGATTCGTCGCACAGCACACAACTTTCTCTTACCTTTGGTAAAAGAAAGTTATTAAACATGGGAAAAATATTTATATTTTGTTACCATGGCAACATGTCTCCTATCTTTCCTATGAAATACAAGAGTAAAGTGTGCTTCACACAATTTTGAGAGTAAAATGAGAATATACATTTTAAAGAACATCTAAAAAATAATTGATTTGGAATTTTAACCAAAATCATTGCAGCGAATTTTGAGAAAATCGAAAAAAACTGAAAAAATATATCAGTAAAGTGCTAGTACTTTTGGTCGATTTTGTTCAAAAGCTTCGTGTCATGTCACAGGGGACTAACTTAAATATAAAATTTCAACCTTCTAGTTCTTTTCGTTCTTGAGATATTTTATTCACAGACAGACCCCATGTTGCAAAAACCAATTTTTGGACTCAGGGGACCTCAAAACGTGTATATCTATAAAAATCTCAACATCGAATTTTTGACATGAATCCAATATTAACATATATAGGTAAGAGAAAGTAAAAATACGTATAATTAATTAATCCATATTCAAATATACAGTTTCAATTCTGAGATTTAAATTTTTCAAAGACATTTTTTTAGGGCTATCATTTACATTTTTAAGAAAAAAGTATATGAAAACGGATTAAAACGTTAACTACTCTTTAGATTGAATAATTCAAATGAATTATGCCAAGTGTAACAGATAGAAAGTAATTAATTTAAAAATAAATAGAAAAGTTTTACTTTATATAATCGGATTATTTATTAAAAGGAATATTGTTAAAGAATCTGCAGGATAACTTTGAATTAATTTGATATCAGCAATCGGCTTTTTGACAACAAAAAGGCAGAGCAGAAATGGAATTTCAAAATCCATTATCAATAAAAATTAGACTTGGCTTTGGCTATGGAAACTAGAAAATATCGATATCTATTTCATACAAATAATGCTGTAAAGCAATAAGAGAATTTGGTAATAGTGGTAGTACATCTTTTTAGATATCTAAATTTGATTAATAATAATAAATTATCAATTTATTTCTAAAATGGCTTGAAATGTTTATATTAAACGGAGCCATTTCTTTCACTGAAAGTTTCGGATATAATTAATTAAATGAACCCTCGATGTAGAAAGGGCTGAAACTAATGAAAATAAATCCTTGAATGGGACTTGAATTGGAACATATGATTCTCAGGTAAATATACGAAGTAGATTAGGGTCGGCCAAAAAGAAAGGAAGACGCGAACGAGAGAAAAATCGGTCTGAAGCTTAGGGTGTGGGAATGCATGGATAAATTATGCCAACCTTAGCCTGGGTAACTCGTGGATGCCATCCATGAAGTAACAAGGTGAGCCCCTGAGGGAACTTTTTTTTTTAAATTACAGTGGAATATTTTTTCTTTATAGACAAAAATATATTAAAAAAATCAGGTGTGACTTCCCGAAGGGCAAAATAAAGTTGTGTACTGAGTTTGTCACCCCAGATTTTTTGGGTTGAGATATATTTAGTTTCCGACAGTAGGGTACATTTGAATTCAAGATGTAAAAATTTATAAACAGAAAAATATTTATTTTTTTTACCATGGCAACCATTTCTTCTATCTTTCCTATGAAGTACAGGAGTAAAGTGGTCTTCAGAAGATTTAAATGACAAAATGAGAATATACATTTTAATCAGCATCTAAAAACTATTTATTTTGAATTTTAAACAAAATCGTTGGATTCAATTTTGAGAAAATCGAAAAAAACTGAAAAAATACATCAGTAAAGTACTAATACTTTTGGGATTTGATAAAAAGCTTATTTTCACGCCCTAGGTGGGTGTCTAACTTAAATATAAAATTTCAACCTCCTACTCAATTCCTTCATGTTTTAAATGCTTCCAGACAGACACATGTTGCGAAAACCACTTTTTTCGATTCAGGGGACCTCAAAATGTGTATATCCATCAAAATCTCGACATTTTTGACATGAATCCAATACTTTCTCTCTCTATATATTAACATATATAGAGGTAAGAGAAAGTAAAAATAGGAATACAGTTTATTTATGTAACAATAAATAAATTTAAATTAAATAAAATTAATATTTACCTTGTACTATTTCAACAGTAATATTCAAAGAGCCGAATTTTAAAAGAAGCCCTTTATGTGCCATTGTGTATTTGCCGAGGTAATAATGAACATCAAAGTCGTCCGTTTACTCTGTAAAGAATAATAATGTATTAATAAATAATAAATGAATAATCATGAAATTTTCAATGACATAATGTAAACCTCAATAATCAAATAAATATGTTTATGAGCTCCTATTTTTACGTCTTTTTGAGGCCATATAATCTTTAAAGAATTACTTTTGAATATTTAACAATCCAGCATATTTATTTATACCAAGTGGTATTCAGAATATTTAGATAGATATTCATCGGACTGCCTGAGATCCAAACACGCGCTTTTGAGTTTATCAATATTGAAATTTGTCAATATCTAACCTCTAGGCCACGAAGGGATGAACTCTTAAAATGCTTTATTAAAAATAGAAGAATTTGTTTCCCTTGGCCGATGTTCGGTAACTTGGGAAATAATTCTGATATATTCGATATTATATTTTAAGGGGATATTTTATTTGGGTGGGAATAAAAGCCACAAAGTGTTTTCGGTCAAATATACTCTGGTGACTTTTTGACGGCTAGATGGGTCGATGGAACACGACTAGTCTTATAAATCAGAAATAAATTATGTGAATTAATGAAAAAAAAGTATGAAAAATGCATGGCTTTTTAGGGAAATAAATTCATCCCATCATAATTAATCTAGCATCCCTTTTTCTTGCCAGGTGTTAAAATAGAAAACACTTTGTCTAACACAATATTTCTCCCCTTCTGACAGTGTGTATTCAGTATCTTTCATGTTGAGTTGAATCCAGATGAATGCTTGGATTCATTTCCAACATGAAAGTAGGAGATTTAAGTTAATGGATCTGGTTAGGATTAATTCTAACCGGAAACATGTTATTTACTTCGGCTCCGCCCTTCATTTATCAAACGATTGTGATTCCATTGAGATCGCGCACGGAATCAAAATACATGCACCAAAATTGTAACAGATTAATTAACAATTTTTTTCTAAGAATTAATGCTAATTTTCTGTTTTATTCTCTCTTCTATGTATATATGTAATATATATATAGAGAGAAAGTATTGGTTCATGTCAAAAATTCGATGTCGAGATTTTGATGGATCTTCACGTTTTGAGGTCCCCTGAATCAAAAAGTGGTTTCGGACATGGTCTGTCTGTGGGTGGGTGGGTGGGTGGATGTGTGGGTGGGTGTGTGGGTGGGTGTGTCTGTGTTCACTTTTAAGCATGAAGGAATTGAGCTATGAGGTGAAATTTTATATTTAAGTTAAACAGCCCCCGGGACCGGAAAAATAAGCTTTAATCAAAATCGGCCAAAGAGTACTAGTACTTTACTGATGTACTTTTCAGTTTTTTCGATTTTCTCAAAATTCCTCTAACGATTTTGATTAAAATTCAAAAATCAATATTTTTTAGATACTCTTTCAAATGTATATTCTCGTTTGCCCTCAAAATTGTTTGAACACATTTACTCTTGTGCTTCATAGGAAAGATAGGAGAAATGGTTGCATGGTAACAAAATATAAATATTTTCCCATACTATAAACTTTACATCTGAATTCAAATATTCCCTACTGCCGGGAACTAAATACATGTCGACACAAAAAATCTGGTGTGACAAGCACAGTACACAACTTTCGATTACCGAAGGTAAGAGAAAGTTGTGTGCTGCAGTCACACCAGATTTTTTAAAATGTGTTTTTCATTTTAGAAAAAAAAAATACAATTACTATAAAACAATAATATTTTCAAGGTGTATATAATTATATACATCGCTAATTATAATTAGTCTGGAGTGAAAAATTTTTGCAACATTATTACTTATATTTTTATTTAATAACCGATAATTTGTAAACGGTAAAAAAACGAAAAGTAATCAAAATTCAGTCACTTATTAAATCGTTATTAACTTAATTTATTAATGCAATTAGTCGATGCCAATGGCCTTATCAATAAATATAAAAAATTAGTTAATTTAAAAGAGTAATTAAGATACCAATTATTTATTTAACATCCTGATTAAAAAGTATTTTATTAAAAAAAAGTTATTAAAAAAGAGAAATTGATTTTCATCAAAAGAGGAAAAATCTGGTGTGATAGTCGCACAGCACACAACTTTCTCTTGCCTTCGGTAATCGAAAGTTGTGTTCTGTGCTTGTCACACCAGATTTTTTGTGTCTACATATATTTAGTTCCCGACAGTATGGAACATTTGAATTCACTTGTCAGATGTAAAATTTATAAGTATGGGAAAATATTTATATTTTGTTACCATGGTAACCATTTTTCTTTTCTATGGAATACAGGAGTAAAGTGGTATTCAGAAGATTTCAATATCAAAGTGTATATCCGTCAAAATCTAGACATCGAATTTTTGACATGAATCCAATACTTTCTCTCTCTTTATATTAACATATATAGAGGTAAGAGAAAGTAAAAAGTAAAGAGGTTAAATCAGACTCAATATCTAAAAATTCATTATCTTGTCTTATTTGCTCTAGGAAAAGAGCGCACAAAGACCTGATAAATTTCACATAAAACAACGAGATAATAACATTTAAGATTTGATAGAAATTTAATTTGAATTTAGAAAAAAATAAATTATTGACTCAATTTTTAATTTCTTCCTTATAGTTTGTTCATTTGTCTTAACTAACCACGTTTGTCCCCCGTGCCCTTCTGTCTCTAATCCACAGAGTAAATATAGATCTGAGGACCATAGAGGACTGGCAATTAGTCCGAAAACCGGGAATGTGCGATCGGAGGACATCTGCTCCCGAGGTATGCATTATTTCATTAATCTTAAGTGCGTTCGGTCAAAGGATGATTTCCATTAATTTATATTAATTCCGTCCTTTGTTTTTGTACAATTCAATTAGAACAGAAAAATATTTGATAAAAATATTTTATTTAGAATATATATTGTGGAATTGTTTTTTGAATTTTCTAAATAAACATATGCTAATTTCACCGACCTGATTTTAAGGATCCGAATTGCATGATGATTTTTAAAATGAGAAACACAAAAAAAAATATTGTTATAAAAAATTCAAAATTAAGGTAGCGCTGATTCTAAAAATGCTATCCGTTTTGCCCCCATCACGTCTAATTTTAGAGATATAGAGAAAATAAAATTTTCATTGAAAATTTGCTCTAAAGCGGCTCTTATTTTGAATTACCTAGATTTTTTAAGACTACATTCCGTAAAAATTTGCACATAGTTATAATACATACCGGTATAAATTTTAAGTTTCACCCCAATTGGAAGTCATTTAGACATTTTGCAAACGGCTAAAAATTTAGAAAAATCGAATTTTTAAAAATTTCGTTTTGTTTTTTACTTTGAACACCCTTAATACAATTTATCTGATCAGTGAATGCAAAAAACAGTGCACTAAACAGTAATCAAAGTATCGCGGATTCGGACCCCATGTAGTCCGATGATTTTATTTAAGCCATTTGGATACCAACTGGTTTAAATAAGAATGCATGGACCCCAAATACATACCAGGTATATCTTCAAATAGCTCTTGTCATTCATCAAAAGTCTTATATGGCCTGAGTTGCCAAAAAGACTGTGTGATTGTGAGTGAGAATGAGAAAAAAGTGTGTTAAAAAAAAAAAACTGTAATCAAAGTCTGATGAAAAAAACACTTTGGCTGCCTATCTTTTAGGCGCTTTGCTCTCTCTTCGACAGTAGAGTTCATTGGAATAAACTTATAACTATTTAGATATATTTAACTATTTTGTTCTATAGAATATATAACATATAGGCCTATAGCTGAGACTTAAGACGGCACCCCTTAAAAATATGCATATAGTTATAATACAAAGGAAATTAGAGTTTCAGCCCAAATGTGCCGCAAACGGCTAAAAGTTTAGAAAAATCGAATTTTTTAAGTTTTTTTTTTTTACTTTGGACATCCCTAATACAATTTTTCTGATCCCTGAATGCAAAATACACATTTTTACGATATTGCATAACACGATATGTTTTTTAATATCCACACATGGCTATTCTTATTTCTCTGACCTAAGCAAAAAAACGTTCTATTTTTTTAGTCTTTTCGGCATCTTAGGCCATATAGACTTTAAAATAACTTTTGAATTAAGAATTAAAAAATTTTGTTTAATTTTTTATCGTCTCTTCCATAACCAGCCTGTACCTGGCCTATGCCATACGTTTATAACATATATTTTTAAAGTTCATCTCAAAAGTTAGAAGAATATTATTAGAATGTGATTCAACATCCATTTTTTTCTATTAATAATATATGAAGCCACATATTGTTCAAATGGATTTTTTTATTAAGTTTCTCGTCTTTTTTTTTTTTATTTATATGCAAGAACAACTTCAAGACACATATTAAGAGATGGATGAGAAGAAAACTTTTCCCAAAAACAAATTCATCAGAAAAAAAAGCCTTTTGGTGGTAAAAAAAAAAATTGAGGATAAGAGAAATTAATTTAAATATAAGATATTAATATTAATCGAAAATATTTGTATTAAAAATAAAATAATACTAAAACAAAACTTTTTAATTGAGTTTTGATGTAGTTTTTGATTGAAAAAAATTGATTTTAAAAAGTGATTAATTATAAAAGTTTTTCTTTATAGATCAAAATATAAACGTGATTAGTTAAAGGTAGAAATAAAGTTTCCAATTTAGTAATTTATATGTTTTTACGTAATAATTAACCTGTATGATATTGTATGAAAATAAAATAATAAATATTAATTAATTTTTTCCAAACAAATTATATAAAATTTATGGCACATTAAAGAAATATTATTCCTCTAATAGCTATTAAGGGACAATTACTATACCTGGTAAAATATTAAAAAAGTTCTTAAACATTAATAATATAAAAGGCGGTTGTTAAGGATACTTCAAGGTAATAAGGTTAATCATAAGGTCATTTATGATAATAATAATAAACCCCATCTCGTCTAAATAATTATCCATTTCTTCCGACTTCCTTAAAATGAATTTTTTTTTGTGTTGTGAATTTATATATACTTAAATATTTACACCATATCATACACACTCGCTACGAATTTTTACGCCTCCATTAATATACTCTTTCGGGCCAACTACTGTATTTCTCTATATGCATATCCACCAAATTCCTCCTTCCTCCTTCCTTCCAAAAAAATGTCTAAACTTTTCCCATAGATGCGAATTATCAAAATAAAAAAAAGTTTAGTGAAAATATGATTCCTAATTTTTTTTTTTTTTTTTAAGGTCAAGGTCGTGGATTTCCCTTAACTTTTATGCGTGCCCCTATAAAATAATATTTGAAGACATTATTGATTTATTAAAGGGTTGTTTTGGGCCCTTTGATTCAGAAAAACAAAAACGTTAAAGATAAAGATTTTTTTTTTAAAGGTCAAATTAATAAAACTCAAAGCGCTCTATTAAGATTTCAAAATTTAATTTATTCCTCGATTAAGAAAAAAAATTGTAGTAAATTTTTCTCATATATTATCTGGAATGTAAGAAAAGTTAAAAGCGTTTATTCGAAAGTAAACTTTTTTAAAAGATTCAAGAAAAGAAAAAAAAAAAAAAAAAACTTTTTACAAGAATGAAGTGGAGCAAAATTTCATTTAATATAAAAATACTTTCATAATAAAAAAAAGATGTTTTTCTGGAATTTATATTTGATGAATGAAAATGATAAAAATAAACAATAAAGAAACTCATAATTCATAGTATATTAAAAGAGAGAGAAATTTATGAGTAAAATATAATATAACTTAATAATATAAAAAAAAAGCTTTTTAGTAAATTATAATTCATGAGGGAGTAAGAAATTCTGAATGGGCTGATCAGAGTGAGATAGAAAGTCAGTCATAATAATATAATGTCCGATTTATCCCTGAGGGTATCAGGATGCACCTGAGCAACCTTCTCGTTATTATCCGGTCATTTCGAATTGATGGGATTGCCAATTCCAATGTGACTAATATCATGTTCGACCCATCTCGCTCTCACTCTCTTTCATCAGGAGAGATATTATCAGATTTACTATCAGCTTAGAGAGGTCAATTAAACTGACCATTCGCCTTATCTACATGTTAACATGACTATTAAAAATCTAATTTTAAATAACTTATTAATAAGAAATTATATATACTATATTCAAATATTATATAATATATTCAAATATTGTACTCACAGTTAAATATTTAACAATGTTTATAATAATAGGCCTTTAAAGATATGTACACAAACTAGACTTTTCCCATATATTATAATAGTAGGCCATAATATAGTATTTTTTTTCTTCGAAAGAAAACATTTTCATGGCATGCGTTTATCATTGAGTATGTCAGGCTGTCAAAATAGACACTAACTGGATAATAAATAACCGGAATTGATAAATTTGTTACACCGAAACATTCTGTCAATTTTCTTTGGAATTTTTATGTGTCCGTCATCGTTTGTTTTTAAAATCAGTGGCCATTTTTCATTTTAGTGATTATAAACAAATTCACAGTTTGTTGTTAATTTTTAAAAAATATTATTATTTATTGTGAATTTGGGTAAAAAAACTATATGTTATATCCATAGATTCTCTCTATCTAAAAGGTTATGAATTATCTGTCTGTCGAACAACCTGATGCTTGATAACGGAAGGGGGAAAAGGATTGTAGATAAAGAGATAGAATGCTAGGGTAAGATAGCTAGCTAGATATTCACAAAATGCGAGTCCTTGGATTAAAAAAAAAACTTTTATCCATATTTTATTTAATCAAATAATTCATTCAGTGAAATATAGCAGAAGAAATGCAAAACATGCAAGAATAAAAAATTTATGGTTGTTTTCTTTTAACTTTTTGAATTTTTTTTTTTTTTTTACTTATACAAAAATGAAAAAAAAGTTAGCAGCAAGAGTTTAAAAGGAATAAATAAAAATCTGGGGTGATTGACAGCACTTAACAAAGTTTTCAATTATCGTAGGTAAGGGCTGTGCTATCCTTTTAGATTTATATTCACTTTAAAACTCCTAAATGATATCAGTAGCTGAGAGGGATAATTAGAAAAAACTAAAGAAAATACTTTAGGCCTAAGTTACAAGAACTAATTATAAAGCAATAAGAGTGGCCTAATGCCCAGGCGCAACTGAAGGAAGTAGTCCACCATTAATTTTTGATGAAAATTGAGCGATAACAAATTTTCTCTATTAATATTGTAATATTGCATTGTTTATAATTTACTACAAAGAAATAAAGGAAAATGCCTAAAGACCATGGAATCCTTGTTTAAAGGGGCTTTGTGTCGACATCTCAAAAGAGAAGAGTAAGAATCTAATAATCCATTGTCATATAAAATCTATAAAAAATCTGCTGTCCCTTTAGTAAAGGATTCATTCAAAGCCTTAATTAATAAGTTAGAAGTACAGTAGGCCTATATAAATCATTAAAAATATTTTAAAATTTTTGAAACTATACAATTAACAAAAAAAAAAAGCAGTAAAGGTAGGGAATAGCCTTTACACTACCGCATCTGAATTTAGCTCTAAATATTTAAAAAACGACAATCGCCAAAAACACAACTCGAGTAAGTTAAAACAGCTTAATTTTTCACTTTTTCCTTTATAAATTCTTCTTTTATAAATCTAACTTTCTGGAGAAGAACGCCCAATTAATCATCCCCAATAAAATAAAGTGACGTTTTTAAATTTGTTGGAGATTGCAATAAATAAAGAGCAGCTAAAAAGTCTTCAAACTTCTCAGAAGGGCAAAAAAAAAAATGTATAAATAAATATTAAAAAAACTTTTAAGGTATCTTGTTTTTATATTAATGTTAGTAGTTTTAAAATTTTTTATCATCTTTTTTCTTCTTTCATCAATCTTATTATTCAGTTTTTTATGTATTTAAAATTTATATTAAAATACCCTAATTCTTCAATTATGTATGAGTCTATTATTGTTATTAATAATGTATGTTCAAATCACTATATTACTCTAACTACTATATCGTATTTATTTCCGACGCCCTCTCCAATTGCAAACAGACTGTCATTTCCTTAAAGAAGAGTTCTCTGTTGTTAATGTACACGTCAGTTTGTGTGTGTGTGTGTGTGTGCGTTTGAGTTCGAATCAGAGAAAGAGAGGGTTGAAAGACCTGAGAAGCCACAAACAGCAATCAGAGAGGAAGCAGAGGTTTTGGACGAACCCTTTTCAAGAAAAGGTTTTGATCTAGTTTCCTGAAATGGATTTGATTTTATTGATAAAATAGAATTGACAAATTGAACATTTATTTATTTTAATACAAAAAAGTAAAATTAAATAAAACGGCTCGTTAAACGAATGAGAAAAAATAAAACTGTTAAAAAGCATTTTAATTAAAAAGGTATGACGAACGTTTTGTATATTAATAAAAAAAAAAATGTTATATAATAAAACTTAAATAATTAAGGTATAATAGACATTTAATGATGACAGATAAATTTAAGCTTTCTCAGTAAATATTTATATTAAAAACTTGTTTAACGCCTTGTTTTATTTAATTAACTACTACATTTCTCCCTATTAGACTATTCAAAAGCTTTTTCTTTGTGACAGTGTTATAGTTAGTAACCAGAAAAAATAAACGCTTAAATAAACACTCCAAAAATATAAATAAAATTTATTTTAGATCTAAATGAGAGCGCAAAGTGGGTGCGTGCGATTATTTTAAATAATAATAGTTTAAATTCATTTAGATATAAAAGTCGCATTTATTTTTGAAAAATTTTAAGAAATTTAAATTTGATTCAGATTATAAATATTCAATGATTCTGATGTGACTGGCTTAGTTACAGTATGATACAGACCAGTGGGTCCCCCCAAGTGGGCGATTTGGGTTATCAGGAGGCAATAAATGAGTGGAATTAAGGGGCGATGAGTATTCAAAGGGAGAAAAATTAAAATAGTACTGTACAGAAGAACCTGTACAATAACAAAGTTTTCAAACTTTCATTTATTTTTTAAAATTTGAACTGTCAATGTTGAAGCAATTAATAAAAAAAAATCATTAGATTGCATGCCTTCAAGCAAGCAAAAACCTACAAATTTATCAACTTAGTTGTAAAAATGTATATTCGCTTAATAACTAATAGGCCTACCAAATAAATAAAATATAATCTACTTCCAAACTGGTATTTAATTTTCAACCTTTATATGAGGTTTTTTTAATTGATAAAAAGCCTTTTAATTTAAATGACTAATGAATAAAATCCTTTTTATCTCTTTATTTATTTTATGACAAAGGATGAAGGGAAGAGAAATTGAAAAAATCTATAGCTACCCAAGAGACATGTTTGAAATCGCCCACACAGGCGATGGATTTTAGCTTTTCAAAAAAAAAATATATATATATATTCATGAATTAGTTTTTTTTATGCTTATTTGTTCAGAATTCAAAAGTGTTAGTGATTTATGATTTAGATCAGAAAAGAAGAAACTAATCAGAGCAAGGGCGGATACAAGGGGGGGGGGGTAAAGGGGGTAATTACCCCCCCCCCCCGAGATTCGAAAAAAATACCTTTTTTTCGCAAAAAAATTTATTTTTAATGTAAAATTTTTAAAATAAATACTTAAAAATTTGATGTGTATTTATATTCTGGCAAACAAGTACAGAATGCGCTTTTAAATTACCGAAATTAAAAAAAAATAGTGTGCTGTGCGACGAGTCACACCAGATTACCCCCCCCCCCGAGAAACACCTCTGGATCCGCCCTTGAATCAGAGCAATATTCTGAATATTCTATAATGAAATCAAAGAGAAACGATTTTGATTTGGGGTTAAAAAAATCTGGTGTGACTGGTCGCACAGCATACAACTTTCTCTTACCTTCAGTAATCGAAAGTTGTGTTCTGTGCTTGTCACACCAGATTTTTTTTGTGCCGAAATATATTTAGTTTCCAACAGTATACAGTCCCTCACTGTACAAGAATAAAGTGGTCTTCAGAAGATTTAAATGGCAAAATGAGAATATACATTTTAAAGAGCATCTAAAAACTAATTGATTTTTGAATTTTAATCAAAATCTTTGGAGTAAATTTTGAGAAAATCGAAAAAAACTGAAAAAGTACATCAGTAAAGTACTAGTACTTTTTGGCTGATTTTGTTTAAAAGCTTATTTTCCCACTCGAGGGGGGTGTCTAACTTAAATATAAAATTTCAACCACCTAGCTAAATTCCTTCATGCTTTAAATTGAACACACACAGACATACAGACAAACAGACCATGTCGCGAAAACCACTTTTTTGGATTCAGGGGACCTCAAAACGTGTATACCCATCAAAATCTCGAAATCGAATTTTTGACATAAATCCAATACTTTCTCTCTTTATATATTAACATATATAGAGGAAGAGAAAGTAAAAAGATAATAACTATAGATATTGTTTACAAAGAACTTGATGTTTTATCGTAGTAATTTCATTTTTAACCTTAGTTAATCAATAATATTTGAAAAAGGAAAACTTTAATTAAAAAAATAGGAAAAATAAAGTTTTGAGACTTAAGTGTGTGAATAACTCACTCCTAACAATTGAGGTTCAACCGCAGAATTGAATTCCTTTTAATTAATTCATTTTCTATCAATATTATTGTATATAATAATATAAACCGATATTTTTTTTTCAGGGAATCTTAAAGCGTGTAAACTATATCCTTCAAAATCACGACATCAAATTTTTGACATGAATTCGGTTATTTGAATTCACTCAGAAAGCAATTTATCAGGAAAAATGGACCCAAATTCGGCACCACAAATTTCTCCCTCGATCAGGTGCAATCTAGTTAGAATAAATGAGAAAGCCTCAAATTTATTTAATTAATAAATAAGAAATTACATATGTAATATTTAAGATATTATATACATCGCGTATATAAACCGGGAAGGAATTTTTATTTTTTTTTAATAAGTCAAAACTTTGATAATTAATAAAGTTTTCTTTCATTGATATTGCTTATAGTGCGGAAAGGTATATTTGCTTAAAAATTATATTCATATTAAAACTCAGCGGAGAGAGAAATACCAACGTTTTTTAATTGGCTGCTACTGTTCAAACCAAATACTTGAATGGATCGTGTTTTTTTCAATTCCTATAAGCATATGTTTAACTTTATTTCGTTTTTTTAATTTTTATTTATAATGTTTTACCCTATTTATACCTAATATTTCCACTAATAATATCATAGCTTTAAAGGGACTTATAGGTATTATTAATATTTGGACTCCTATTTGAACATAATGTTGAAAGTGATCCATTATACTTTTATTTTTATTTGATTTAATACTGTTAAATACATTTCATAACCATTAGATTATTAAATTTACCTTATATTGAAAACCATATTTAATTAAAGTTTGATATCTCGTTGTAATATTCTGGAATTATCAATTTAATCCAGTTAATTTTGATCCTATTATTAGACATACTACTCAACGCGATTGCATGTCAGATATTTTACCCAAGCTATCGGCAAATCATGAGGAGTTTGTTTAGATTTGCCAGTCAATGAAATTGTGATAGGAGAGAGAGAGAGAGAGAGAGAGAGAGGGGGGACTTGTGTGGATTTGCCTGTGAAAACGGCTATCCGTCAGCAGCTGTCGATAATGTAGACCTAAGCCAGCTGACGCAAAATCACAACGACATGGCCAATAGGAAAAGAACATTTGTAATTAAAATAATTACATTTTTTTATTTTTTTGGTTCATGAATGAAAGAATAGACGGCCGTTAAAAATGCATAAAAACGAATAGTATGTATATTTCATGAGACACTAAAAATTTTAAAAGGTTTTTTCGTAAATTACTTAATATTTTTAAAAAATAAGCTAAAATAAATATGTGACCGTCCAAATGAAAAGGTACAAAATCTTCACTGGGCTAAATTTTCAGGAGAGCCGACTAAAAAAAAGTTTAAAAAAAATCGATTTTTTTTATTACTGATTCTGATTTTCTAGTTCTTCATCTTATATGTTGAAATATTTGATTCGTCAGAATCAATGTATTTTAGTGAATATAAAAAAGTAAAAATTGAAAAAACAAGACTTTAAAGTCATTTTTCTCAAAACTAGATTTTTCATAACCAAAATTTTTAAAATTCATATTTTACAAACAAAAAATGATAAATAAATTGTAAAAATGTCAGTTCAGCAGGATGTGTTCTGTACAGAAAGCAAGAACTCAAATTTGACCCCGGTGAAGATTTGGTACCTTTTCATGTGGACGGTCACATATCTGCTTATATTAAGTTATTACAAGCCCATTTTTTGGTCAATTATGCCACATTTTGAATTTTTGATTGATGTTTAAGATTTGGGGCAGTATTTAAAATTTTATTCCAGCCCCCCCCTCTCCACCGTCTATTTTTAATATGTTACTCTTTCAATGATATGTTATATATGCCTATGGGTAATACTATCTTCCTAAGGACAAAGGGATTATCTATTGTACAATATATTTGATATGAAATGAGAATATGAGAGTTCAAGTTCAAACAGAATTATTGTATCATTTTTAGATAAGGAACAATAGTATGACATTCACTTTATTTCTAATCATTTTCTCTATTTATATAATTACTTTTGTATTAATATAAATAGCATTTAATTATTGGCATATAATAGCATTTAATTATTTAATTATTGGGTACCAAATGGGTTAAATAGAAATGCCTGGACCCCCAATAGATATTATAAATAATAACGGTTATCGCCAAAGTCTTAAATGGCTTAAGTATCCGAAAAGACTGTGTGAATGTGAGTGTGAATGAGAAAAAAGTGTGAGTGCTTAAAAAAAAATAAAAAAAAATTGGAATTTAATTAAAATAAATCAATGCATTTATTTTCGTAGAAAAGAGATTCATACTTTAAATTCCAAGAAAGCGAGCTCTAAAAAAGAAGTAACCTTATTTATAACGGCATCTATTTTAAATTTGAATCACAAATTTTTTTATTTTGTAATTTTTTTTTTAGTTCTTTTCTAAATAGAATTGGAATTCGTCGACCTAGACCCAGATTCATTCGTAAGCCCTATCTTAAATCTCAGATGGTGGCCTAATCGGTTTAGGACACAAATTGAAAGGAAAGCCAAAATCCTACAGCAAGCTCGAGTCTCATTTTCCGGATCGGTGCATTTTAATAATTTAATTTCCACAAGGGTCCGAGTAAAATGCCTTCAAGACCTAAAAACTGGCTTGACTTAATAATATTGTGATAAAATTGATTAAAAAAAATAATAAAAAAGAAAATTAATCCTAAGTGACCTTAAAAAGACATCAAGATTAAAAGTGACGATTCTAAAATTAAAATTTCATTTATTTTATTAAAAATTTGCAAATAAGAATTATTAAATGTTTACTTTAAAAATTAAAATATTATATGCTAATCAATCTTACGAGCCGTATACTTGTATAGAGAAATGTTGTCATAAATGATGGGGGTTAGAGGTTAGGACATGGAGAATCACTTTCCTCGCCCTTGCCACTCCATCTTTCCCATTTAGAGAGACACCAAATAAGCTTCTGATTATAGCTTGATAAATATCTGGGTCCTGGACGTTCGATCCATCCTTTAGCACAAAAATCAGCCTGACTTAATTTTCATGGGAGGTCCAGCTCTATACACGGATTTTCCCCTCAGGCATATAACATTTCAGGAAATTAGTTAAAAGTCTATATAAAAGATATTAAAATTTAAATACAGTATATAATTTATAAAATTTTTGATAAATATAAATTTTATAGTATGACTTTTACGTTGTTTTTCCATAAAATATGAATTTAATATAAATATAAATGAAGTGACATCAATAAAATGCCTACTGTAATATTATGACTATGAATACGTCGCTAAATTTGAATAAACAAGGACCGACCCGTAGCCTGTCTGCATTTGGAGGGGCGGAGGGAGGGGGGGGGGGCATTTGCCATCCTCAAGGACTCTGATCATTTATTATTCGAAATAAAATATTTCAAAATATATCTCGAGTACATAAACTGTAAAAAAATTAAAAAAATAATTTAATTAAAAATTTTTTGGCCAAATTTGAGATATCTATTTGTATGCAAATATATTTGGTATCCAAATGGCTTAAATAAAATCATCGGTCTGCCTGGAGTCCGAACCCTTGACCCTTGGTATATAAGGCAGGGAAACTACCAACTATAACAAGGCTCAGGGGGTTCAATTCGTTATTACACTAGGTTGAAATTTTGAATTCTTCATATTGCGGCACAATAAAAAATATTGCAAATTACAAGGGAACAAAAATAAACTTAGTTATTTTTTTCTAAAGACAAATTTTTTAAAAGACTAGGTACATTTTCAAAACATTCAAATAGGCTTCATAAATTTTTATTATTTTTATTTGATATCTACGATTGAATTTGATTAAAGAGTAGAAGAACAAATAGCAAAGAAGCCAAAGGGAAATCTAATCAAAATGGAGATCCTTTTTTTTTCTTTTATTTCATTTTAATTTCTTTTAGATCTTATAAAAGAGACTTGGGTAAATAAAATGTTTAGTTTTCAAAATGAGAAGGCATGTTTTATTGTATTTCGATCTACTGGATATTAAGTGAAAATCAAATTTTTGAATTTATTATCAATAAAATAATTTAATTGTTCTGTATATAAATATATATATAATATCGTAAATCAAATTTAAATCGGCCTTGATTTTGCAATATTATTATATTTAGTTACTCCTTGGATAGGAAAATAAGAGATTAGCCCTGTCTGTGGTATCACAAAGGGGTTTAATGACCTAAATATTTTCCCTCTCTTGGGATCGGCCAGTTAACCTTGCGATGCTTTTTCTTTCTAAGATGTCAATAAAAAAAAACTCGGATCAGATTGAAAATTTTCAAGCTAAAGTTGAAATTGTGAGTAGCAAAAAATGATTTTTCCCTTTCATAAAGTAATAAAAACAAAAGGCATTTTCAAATGTGATTAACACTTTAATATAATAGTAATAATAGTGCTTAATTTTCTAAATTATTTTAAATATACGTAGATATATATGTAGATATTTAAAATACTAAATTAAATGAATTATTCAATATTAATATTAAATTTAATATTTTCTATAATTATAGTGTGATAATTTCATTTAGCATAATTAACTATGTAATTTATAAATCAATCAATGTTTTTTTTATAATAACATAGAGATTCATTAAAATTTTCAATCATATTCCAATAATGGAAATGATCATTTGCATCTCGATGATAAGTAAATACTAATAATGTGGAGAATGAAAATTTATGGTCAATAGAGTCATTGTCAATTTTATTGTTTTTATAGCCGATGGCTTTGAATTTTGACTGAAATTGGGAATCATTTACATTTAGCCGTGCTATTATAAGTAAGACTAAGATTGAATAAACACAATTAAATAGATACCAAATTTCAAAGTGGAGTACTATTCTATATTGAACAATGAAAATTAAACTTTCGAATGACTTATTGAAAAGGGATATTTTCATTAAATGGAAATAGTATAGAATAGATAGTAATGGAAGTAGTATAGAATCTAGTTAGCTAGATAGAAATGAATATAAGTTTTTTTTTTCCCATTCATACACCCATTTGGTATCCAAATGGCTTAAATAAAATCATCGGACTGCCTGGGATCCGAACCTTCGACCTTTGGTAAGCCAGGCGCGCTACCAACTACGCCGAGCTCGAGGGCTTAAGAGGAGTTAGATGTTGAGAAAAAAATTATCTAAGTATAAAATTTACAAATTATTTAAGCGTTTTATAGAATAATTTATATTTGTCTTTTATTTTAACACAATGGAAGTATATAGTAAGTAAAATATATAGCTATATATATTTGAAAATACAGAGGAAAATAATGTCAAGCGCTAGAGAGAAATATAACCCTTTTAATTTTATTTAAAGCAAGCATTTTAGAATGATTTATATAAAAAAGAATACTTTTTTCTTTTTACGATAACGATTCATTTAGCTTGGCCTAAAAATTAACGAGATTTTATGCAACTTTGTTTCAAATTATATAATGATAACAAGACATATCCTTCTATACGGCACAAGGATGGACGTTAATCAGATACATGTAATTGAAATACATATACACTTGGTAACTTCCCATCCCTGCCTATACTCTTACGTAATTAAAGCAATTAGCAATTGTATTTATATTAATAATATTAATATAAGAAAGTTTTTTACTTGCTCTTACCTATATGTATATGTTAATATAATATATACACCGTATATAGAAAGAAAGTATTGGATTCATGTCAAAAATTCGATGTCGAAATTTTGATGGATATACACGTTTTGAGGTCCCCTGAATCGAAAAAAAGTGGTTTTCGCAACATTGTCTGTATGTGTGTCTATCTGGAAGCAATTTAAAATATGAAGGAATTGAGTAGGAGGTTGAAATTTTATATTTAAGTTAGGCACCCACCTGAGGCGTGAAAATAAGCTTTTTATCAAAATCAGCCAAAAAGTACTAGTACTTTACTGATGTATTTTTTCAGTTTTTTTTTTCGATTTTCTCAAAATTGGCTTCAACGATTTTGATTAAAATTCAAAAACCAATTATTTTTTATTCTCATTTTGCCATTGAAATCTTCTGAAGACTACTTTACTCTAGTACTTCATAAGAAAGATAGGAGAAATGGTTGCCATACTAACAAAATATGAATATTTTCCCATGTTTATATATTTTATATCTTGAATTTTAATATATCGGCGGAAACTAAATATATCTCGACACGAAACAATCTGATTACCGAAGGTAATCGGAAGTTGTGTTCTGTGCTTGTCAAGGGCGGTCCCAGAGGGGGGTCAAGGGGATCGTGACCCCCCCCCCCCCCAAATCTTTTTTTTTTTTAACACACACTTTTTTCCCACTCACTCTCCCATTCACACAATCTTTTCGGCAACTTAGGCCATTTAAGACTTAAACGATACTCATATTTGATTAATATATATTTATTGGGGTCCAGGCCCATTTATTTATACTATAAAAAAAAAAAAAAAAACAGTGACCCCCCCCCAAAATGTAAGGCTAGGACCGCCCTTGGTGCTTGTAACACCAGATTTTTAAATTAATTTATTAATATATAAGCTCAAATTTTTTGGGTGAAATTATATAATTTTTTTAAAGGGTGAGTGAGGGAGATTGTATTAATTTGTATTAAACTTTTTTTTTATTTTTTAAAATCTGTTTTCTTATTAATAGAGCGGGCGCTGGAGGTAGTTGAGTATGCAAAATTTGAGGACCGAATTCTGACAATGGATTTGGGCTAAGAATAGCTCCCAGAATAAGGATCCGGATCTTGCCGGGCCAATTTTTGGTCCAATTTTTTTTTTACCCCCACCCCATAGGAAATCAATGGAGTGCATGCTAAGATGATGTGAAGATTTGCAATTATGGTCAAATTAGAGTACTTAAAACCTCAAACAATGAAAAAACTGTCTTGTCAGCAACTGAGGGGATCCTCTAGAGTCCCCTGAGAAGTACTATCTTGCCACCAGTTGTGGTGGTCCCCTCTAACCCCTTCATCTCTTTTCTCTCTCTTTGTTATAAATTTAAATATACGGCTTTAACACCATGCCAAATTGTGGGGACCGGCAATTATGTTCATAATCCACTAGCTGGTATCCCAATCAATGAAAAATACTATCTTGCCGCCAGCTGCGGTGGTCCTCTCTAACCCCTTTACCTCTTTTCTCTCTCTTTGTTATAAATTTAAATATACGGCTTTAACATCATGCCAAATTGTGGGGACCAGCAATTATGTTCATAATCCACTACCTGGTATCCCAATCAATGAAAAATACTATCTTGCCACCAGTTGTGGTGGTCCCCTCTAACCCCTTCATCTCTTTTCTCTCTCTTTGTTATAAATTTAAATGTACGGCTTTAACACCATGCCAAATTGTAGGGACCGGCAATTATGTTCATAATCCACTACCTGGTATCCCAATCAATGAAAAATACTATCTTGCCGCCAACTGCGGTGGTCCCCTTTAACCCCTTCACCTCTTTTCTCTCCCTTTATTATAAATTTAGATGTACTGTCTTAAAACCATGCCAAATTGTGGGGACCGGCAATTATGCTCATAATCCATTACCTCGTGCTCCAATCAATGAAAAATACTATCTTGCCGCCAGTTGTGGTGGTCCCCTCTAACCCCTTCACCTCTTTTCTCTCCCTTTATTATACATTTAGATGTACTGTCTTAAAACCATGCCAAATTGTGGGGACCGGCAATTATGCTCATAATCTACTACCTGGTGTATTTATAATAAAGGGAGATAAAAGAGGTGAAGAGGTTAGAGGGGACCACCACAACTGGTGGCAAGATAGTATTTTTCATTGATTGGAGCACCAGGTAGTGGATTATGAGCATAATTGCCGGTCCCCACAATTTGGCATGATGTTAAGGCCGTATATTTAAATTTATAACAGAGAGAGATAAAAGACGTGAAGGGGTTAAAGGGGACCACCGCAGTTGGCGGCAAGATAGTATTTTTCATTGATTGGGATACCAGCTAGTGGATTATGAACATAATTGCCGGCCCCCACAATTTGGCATGGTGTTAAAGCCGTATATTTAAATTTATAACAGAGAGAGAGAAAAGAGGTGAAGGGGTTAGAGGGGACCACCGCAGTTGGCGGCAAGATAGTATTTTTCATTGGTTGGGATACCAGCTAGTGGATTATGAGCATAATTGCCGGTCCCCACAATTTGGCATGATGTTAAGGCCGTATATTTAAATTTATAACAAAGAGAGAGAAAAGAGGTAAAGGGGTTAGAGAGGACCACCGCAGCTGGCGGCAAGATAGTATTTTTCATTGATTGGGATACCAGCTAGTGGATTATGAACATAATTGCCGGTCCCCACAATTTGGCATGGTGTTAAAGCCGTATATTTAAATTTATAACAAAGAGAGAGAAAAGAGATGAAGGGGTTAGAGGGGACCACCACAACTGGTGGCAAGATAGTATTTTTCATTGATTGGGATACCAGCTAGTGGATTATGAACATAATTGCCGGTCCCCACAATTTGGCATGGTGTTAAAGCCGTATATTTAAATTTATAACAAAGAGAGAGAAAAGAGATGAAGGGGTTAGAGGGGACCACCACAACTGGTGGCAAGATAGTACTTCTCAGGGGACTCTAGAGGATCCCCTCAGTTGCTGACAAGACAGTTTTTTCATTGTTTGAAGTTTTAAGTACTCGAATTTGACCATAATTGCAAATCTTCACATCATCTTAGCATGCACTCCATTGATTTCCTATGGGGTGGGGGTAAAAAAAAATTGGACCAAAAATTGGCCCGGCAAGATCCGGATCCTTATTCTGGGAGCTATTCTTAGCCCAAATCCATTGTCAGAATTCGGTCCTCAAATTTTGCATACTCAACTACCTCCAGCGCCTGGTCTATAAACAACTTTTAAAATTTTGAACAGATGGTTATAAAATACTGAGAATAATATTTATAATGGGATAGCAAAAGACAAAAAAGTCTCAAAGGAAATAACTCATACTCACAGGGAGGAGTATATTATGCCTCGGGTGAGATGTTTCCTTTGAGACTTTTTTTTATTGTATTTGATTACACCAGATTTAAACACTTTTACCAAGATTTTTTTTAGTTTTCTTTCTGGTTTGCGTGAAATAATGAATTTGACTTTACTTTGATCTATGCCTTCATTACTTACAGTCGCTATACATAATAAACATGGATATATTTAATAATGATAAAGCATTGTTATTTAATGGTTATTAATAATTTGTACTAATTAATATTTATTATATATGTTTAATTTTCGTAACTAATTGAGCTTAAGGGGGAGCAGGAGTAGCCGTCTAAACGTATTTAAAAAAAAAAAAAAAAAAACTAGCTTAATATAAGGAATTTTTCAATGCTCCCCTTCAGGGAGGTGTCTAACAAAAATATAAAATTTCAACCTCGTAGTTCAATTCCTTCATGCTTAAAATTGAACACATACGCCGAAACAGATACACACACAGAGACTGACAGACGATGTTGCCAAAACCAGTTTTTTTGGATTTAGGGGACTTGAAAACATGTATCCATCAAAATCTCGACATCGAATTTTTGACATGAAACCCCTTTAGGCCTACATATAGAGGTATGAGAAAGTAAAAATTAATTAATTAAAGAGTAATCTAATCATGGATACAAGACTTTTTAAAAATTTGCAGTATAAATAAATATATTAATTAATTTACAAAATATCTTGATTTATAACTAGAACTTTTCTTAGAAAACGCCGAGTGGGTGTCTCTTTTAATGTTTTCAATATTAACCTATTCAACAGTAATAGTAGTCTCTTAGACTATTAGAGAGAGGTTTTAAATGTGAATGTAATCCTTTTTATGTTGCCTTGATTTTTATTCTAAAATTTTTCTGAAAAAATTGTAAAAATGTTGTCAGCCCCTTAATTCTACCACCCGCGTGCATTACCTGTAATGAATGCTTGGTTCGTTAGGCTTAGCCTTGCCCGCTGGGATAGAGACCCCTCATACTAATCTTATATGATTTAACTTGTATTTTTGGTTAGGACATTTTTTTAAAATTTATTTACAGTCTATTCGGCAGCTGATGCTAGTGCCAATACTCTCTCTACATATCAAAGAGTAGAAAAATCAGTAGTAAAGTTAGTCTCGATTTTCACCACCTATAGTAGTGCTTAATCTTTCTTAATAAACACAATTTGAAAAATTATATTCTTGTTAAGAAAGAAAAGAAAGTTTCGAGAATATTTTAAGAGCTAGTACAATTAAATTTTTGAGTCTGGCAAGAATATGCAAACGTTAAGAATAATTTTGCCTTCAGGTTCTTTATTCTTGTCTGTAGATAAAGAGTGAGGTTTTGTTCTAGTATCTATCTATTTATTAAACGGCACCTAGTAATAATTTAATAATTTGACGAGGTCTACAGCACCTACTCCGTACTCTATCTAGCATCTGTCTTTTATTTTCAGGAACACCCTAATGATGTTTTCAAAGATAATTGCAATCACATTATTATAAGAATGAAAATCAATATGTTACAACACTCTAATTAAAATTTTCACTTATAAAACTAATTTGTAGAAGAAACAAGTTTGTAGCCGAAAGCTAAAATATAACAAGATGTCAACGATAAAATTTATCAATAGAAGACGAAACTAACAATGCTCCAGGCTTACGAATTGTTAAATATATTAGGTTTTGTTGTCTCACTGTTATCTAAATAGTTTTAATATCAATTCGCCAATTTTACGACTTTATAAACTTACATAGAAACCACTAACGGTTGCATTATGAAGAAATAATCAGCTCATAATAACTAATTTTGGAAAATTACTCTAAAGAGATTGATATAATGAAGACAAAGCTCAAAGAGTTAACGAATCAATTTTTATTTTAATATAAACATAAACGGTTTGAGAATTATGGATGCGAGTCTCACTAAATATTATTATAAAATGAGTGTAGTACTAACAGTAGTTCGTCTACTATACACTAAAAAAAACTTAGTTTCCTCCTTCCTACTTGTAGGCCTATATTCCTAACAATTAAGATTTGTTAATTGCTCAAAAAATCAACTGAAACTTAGTTTTCATAGAAGGTATGACTGAAACTTTATAATAGTTGATATATTAAATATATAAATGATATTAAACAAAGTGTGGCAGTATAATATAAATCAAAATGAATTAGAGAAAAAAAAAATATTTAAAATATAGGTAGGCCTACTAAAAAGAGAAAAGTAACAAGAGTAAAAGAATCTATTTCTGTCGATCTCGCTCTATTCCAACCCTAACATGCTTTTTTGGGACCGGAAGAAATATCAATAGGACAGGCCAGCCCGTCGCACGGCCTGACGCCTAATGAAAAAAGGAAGGAAGAGACAGACATACAAAGAACTGAAGGACTGCCTGTCCCAGCTCGGGCAGCTCGTGGTCGCCATCCACGTACCCACAAGATGTGTGCCCCTGAGCGAAACAAGAGTAAAAGAATAAAATTACAGTGGCGTAGCGAGGAGGGGGGTCATCATGCCCCGGGTGCAACTCACAAAGGGGCGCCAAATGGTCCGCAAAACAAAAAATAATTTTAATGTCCGGGGGAAAAATTTTCCGCGTGACGAAAAAATTTGTTCCCGCAAAAAAATTTTTCAGCAGGAAGGGAAAAAAATCCGCAAAATTTAGCCTCCGTTAAAAAAAAGGTAAAATTTTTTAGTTCGGGCCCCCCCCCCTCCCCGAAAAAAATTTCTATATAGACTCTACGCCTCTGTATAATATTATATGGTTTTCGAATGGCGCTAAAAGGGTATTGTGCGAGTTAAGCTCGCTACGCCACTCTAAAATTATTAAATATTTGTGACAAAATATAAGAAAAAGTTCATACATTCCTATTAAGTTTCAATGAGCCCCACGAATTTATGCATTTCACTCCTTTAAGTGAATTTCAAATAAAAGCATATTTTTTTCAGATATATACTCCGAATGAGGTGGCCTTGTAGAAGTGTCAATGTTTTTTAGTATAATCTGTTGTCATTGGAACTAAAACAGAATCCAATCTTATCATTAAAAGTTCAGATAGACAGAAAGAGAGGACATACAAGGCGAATTAAACAAAAGCGTTATAGAATTAAGTGGTCAAATATTTTAAATAATCAAAAATTACGCAAGAAATAATCTGACTGGAAAAATTTTGAGCGATCTCTAAAAACTAAAGTGAAGTAGTAAAATTTTTTTATAAATCCAATTGGGAATCTATTATCTGATGAGTAGCGAGCGTTCAATTTTAAGCATGAAGGAATTGAGCTATGAGGCTGAAATTTTATATTTAAGTTAAACACCCCCCGGGACCGGAAAAATAAGCTTTTAATCAAAATCGACCAAAGAATACTAGTACTTTACTGATGTAGTTTTTCAGTTTTTTTCGATTTTCTCAAAATTTGCTCCAATGATTTTTTTTTTTTAATTCAAAAATCAATCATTTTTTAGATGCTCTTTAAAATGTATATTCTCATTTTGTGATTGAAATCTTCTGAAGACCATTTTACTCTTGTATTTCATAGGGAAGATAGGAGAAATGGTTGCCATGGTAACAAAATATAAATATTTTTCCATACTTATAAATTTTACATAGCCCCCGGGTGTGGCGTAATAGGTAGCGTGCCTACCTCCTATACCAAACTTCGCGGGTTCGGACCCAGGCAGTCCGATGATTTTATTTAAGCCATTTGGATACCAGATGGCTTAAATAGAAATGCCTGAACCTACAATAGATAATTTATATTACAACGGTTATCGTAAAAGTCTTAAATGGCCTAAGTTGCCGAAAAGACTGTGTGAATGCGTGTGTGAGTGTGAGTGTGAATGAGAAAAAAGTGTGAATGTTTTTTTATAAAAAAAAAAAAAAAAATTTACATATGCACAGTGTGAATTCATATGTACTGTCGGGAACTAAATATATGTCGACACAAAAAATCTGGTGTGACAAGCACAGAACACAACTTTCGATTACCAAAGGTAAGAGATAGTTGTGTGCTGTGCGCCAGTCACACCAGATTTTTTTTTAACTAATGAATTACAATATATTTTAATAAACCAAAACACAGGTCATATCGTCCCTAATTAAATTTAATTTATAACTCTGAATAAACTCATAAAAGGAACAAATGTAATTAATTATTAATCATTTCCAAGTCAGTAAATAAAGCAAATAATTAAAAATGCTATTTGCATTTCAAAAAAAAAAAATGAATGCATATTAATTATTTCTAATTTTTTAAATTAGTAATTAATTAAATATTAAAATAATAAATAAACTAGTATTTTCCTCTAATTTTTTTTTTTTTTTTTTGCAGTAAAACAAAACAATTTTTTGTAATAATTGAGCAATATTTCATTCATTTTTTTGCCCAATGAACATTGGCTAAACAATGAAAAATTTTTTTTAGAGTTTTAAAAATTATTAATACTTTTGGCGAGCTATGTCTCTCCATGAGCTACTACACTTACAGTAATATTTTTTATTTCCTCTCTGTAAATATTCAATTTAAGAGAATTGGTCTTTGCATGACAAATATTGCTAATTAGTGTTCACTCATACATACAAAAGTCTACACAATTGTTGATTTTAGAGTGAGTTACTTGTTTATAAAATGTATACATTGTATTATTTACCTTTAATAATATCATTTAGTGAAATTTATTCAAGAATGAATAAAGATGATAATAGTAATAGGCACTTATGATTTATTTGTAATTAAATTGAAAGAGGCAAAAAAATTCGAAGTCAGTGTGCAAAATTTCAGCACAATTAAATAATTATTTTTTGAGTTATCGTCGACAAGAAAATTATCACACACATATACCAAGAATGGCATCATTCCAAGTGTAGGGCCTACTCATGGTACCTGACAAGCCCCTTTGGAACTAAGTAGGCTAATTGTAATTTTAGGCGATTACATTTAAAGTTAAAAATAATATCTAAATTACAATTAGAAGATTGTCGCTGTATGTATAAGAAAAGGACCGGAGAATAAAAGCCAGCACTTGATGGACTCAAGGGCGGGTCCAGAGGTGTTTCTCGGGGGGGGGGGGGATAATCTGGTGTGACTCGTCGCACAGCACACTATTTTTTTTTAATTTCGGGAATTTAAAAGCGCATTCTGTACTTGTTTGCCAGAATATAAATACACATCAAATTTTTAAGTAGTAATTTTAAAAATTTTACATTAAAAATAAATTTTTTGCGAAAAAAAGGTATTTTTTCGAATCTTGGGGGGGGGGGGGCAATTACCCCCTTTACCCCCTCCCCCTTGTATCCGCCCTTGGATGGACTCCTCTCACATCATCTAATAAACTATGTTGTGAGAGGAGTGCATCAAATGCTGGATTTTATTCTCCGGTCCTTTCGTTAATGTCTAAATGCTGTATTTATAAAAAATAGTTATACATTTTTATTTTTATTTTGTATATATAGAAAAAAAAAACGATTCTTTATTGATTAATTTCTTCAAATTATAAATTTTTTTTTAATAAATATAATATTGATTGTATTGATGAGAAAGTAATTATTAAATATTACAGTGATATTGATTAAAGTGTCGCTTTTAAAATTAATTTTTATTAAATATATATAATAAAACATTTTTTATTGAACCGCGATTGTTCCCTAAAGTGGATAAATAATTGGAATTTTTTACATGATAATGAATAAATAAATAAAAATTGAAACATTAATTATGGTTTTATAAAATTAAAATATTAGTTATATTTTTTATATTAATGAGAAAGAAAAAAAATCCTGACATGAAATGTTAAAAGGCTTAAAATTAGTAGAAATTTTTTTTTAATTAATAATTATTAGGCCTATAAAATTGGAATGGATGTGAAAAAAAATCTGGTAGGACTGGTCGAACAACACACAACTTTCTCTACCCTTCGGCAAGAGAAAGTTGTGTTCTGTGCTTGTCAGGCCAGATTTTTGTGTCGACATATGTTTAGTTTCCGGCAGTACGGTACATTCGAATTTCAAGATGTAAAATTTATAAGTATGGGAAAATATTTATATTTTATTATATTACCAAGGCAACCATTTCTCCTATCTTTACTATGAAGTACAAGAGTAAAGTGGTCTTCAGAAGATTTCAATGGCAAAATGAGAATATACATTTTAAAGAGAATCTAAAAAATAATTGATTTTGAATTTTAATCAAAATCGTTAGAGCAAATTTTGAGAAAATCGAAAAAAACTGAAAAAGTGCATCAGTAAAGTACTAGTACTCTTTGGTCGATTTTGTTCAAAAGCTTCGTGTCACGTCTCAGGGGGGTGCCTAACTTAAATATAAAATTTCAACCTCCTAGCTCTTTTCGTTCTTGAGATATTTTGTTCACAGACAGACTGACAGACACACAGACAGACCATGTCGCGAAAACCACTTTTTTTGGATTCCTGGGACCTCAAAACGTGAAGATCCATCAAAATCTCGTCATCGAATTTTTGACATGAATTCAATACTTTCTCTCTCTATGTATTAACATATATATAGAGGTAAGAGAAAGTAATAAAAAGGTGTTTATAATTTATAATTGTTTTATGAATAAAGAATATTCGTATAATATATTCTAGGCTAACTCAAGAAGATAGTGCTTAGAATTAAAAGGCAAGGAAAGATCGAAATCTTTAGTAAACTCTCAGAGGGTTGAAAATATTAATTTATTCCAATATTATCATTTTTTACTAGATTAGGAGTTTAACAAAACATTTAAACCATTAATGAAAAAGAGAAATTCATTTATAAAAATTTTCAAAGTCAAATTATGTAAGATAACTAAAAACTGAATAATGAATAGGTGTAATGATAATGACAATAGAAATAAATTGTTAATTTCTATCTAAATAAAATGATGTTTTGTTGATTAAATTTCCTTTGAAGTCATGTTTCGTTAATCTCTAAATTAAAAATAAAATTTGAAGCTCTCTTTCCTCGGAGGATTGCCTGGTCCCATTTTCCCCCAACAATGGAAAATCATTTTAGATGTAAAATTTATTTTCCCATAATCAAAAAAAAAGACGTTCAATTCATTTCAAATATTAATTAATTTAAGTGGTATGAAAAAAAAGTTTAAAAGAATTATTCGATTATCAATAAGATAAAATTGAAATGAGAGAAAAAATAAGTCATAGCTTTAATAAAATGTACGAAAAGAGAGAGGATAAGATATTTGCCTCTCAATAGAACACTCTTTGTGAGTTCTATTGTGTCTGTAATAAAGCTCTTTTATAAAGTCAAAATTACTACAGATAAAAATGAAAAAGATGCTTTCAAACTAATCCTTAAGAGAAGAATATTAAAAATCGAAAACTTTAAATATTAATTAACTTTAAAAAAAAGTTTTAGTTCTATGACGTTTTTTTTATAAGTCTTATAAATAAAAAAGTTTAAAATTGCGAAACTGTCTTTGGGTATTTTAATAAATTTCCAGAAAGAAATAATGGGAGAATTTATAATAATGAAGGAATATAAAAGTATTATTGTTAAAAATTTTTAAGCTGTTTGATAGTGTTATCATTTTTTTATTAAACTTTAAATTGATAGTAATACATCGCCATTGTGGGAGTGATTATGTCTACAGCTTTGAGCAAAAACAGACAGGCAAATTTAGCCGTCTATCCTCTCTCCAAATGTGACAAATTAAGACATTGCCCGAAGTTTCAAGGAATAACGAGCCATAAATTTAAAAAAATGTGATATTGTATTTATTAGATTAATAGATAGGCCTACTTAAAAAACATTACAGTTGATCAAAAATATTTGTAGTTAATCAATAAATAAAAAAAAAAACTAGGATCTTCAATTAAATTACTGTAGCAATTCTTGTTACCTAAATCAATAACTATTTAAAAGGAAATTTAATACTGTTCATTTAATTAAAATGAATGAAAAAATTTTAATTAAAATAAATTTATACAAGTAGTCTCTAATCGAGATGGTAATTGTCTCCAACAGTTGATATTAAAAGCAAAAGTAAAGAAGAATAAAACCCGTTAGAGGTAACTTAAACAGAAACGAAGACAGATTGTTAAATAAAAAAATAGACAACCGAGTTGCAAAACTTTCCTCTTCTTAAAAGGGTAGTTGAATAGTGAAAAAATTTTACAACTTGGTTGTACTCGAAAATAAAATTATTTTATTAAATTTTAATTTTTGACTGCCAATCCAGTTGAAATAAATAGAGATGGGTCAAAATGGCTTTCGATGCCAAAAAAGATCTTAAATGAAATAAAAAAAAAAACAAATTCAATTTGAATATTCCTAAATCCCAAAAACCTATTAGGCAAATAAAATTTAAATAATGTATGTGAGATTTGAATATATTAATTATTTAATTAAATTAAATTAACATGTTCTGCGAAATCTTGAAGCACACTTGGACAATGTTATGCATAAAGGAACCAAGCGTCATTATGATCGAAATTGAGATAAAACCGGCATATTGTAGGGAACAAGAAGATCTACCTCTTTATTTAAATCACAACATTATTACTCTGTCCACTTTTTTTTGTATAAAACAAAAAAAAGTCATTGGTTTTGTTTACAATTGTGCAAATGAAATGCCCCTATCTCAGATTTAGGTTAATGGCGCTTTGTTCCTTCATGCATAAAACAACATGGTCAAATTACTTTATCGTTTTTTTTTTTTTTTTTTTTTTTTTTTTTTTTACAAATAATTTTTGAACTACTGAACGGACTGTCATGAAATTAGCTCCAGATTATCCGAATTATTAAGGCTGAGTTTCAAAAAATCTGGTCCAGAGGAAATTGAGAAAACCCTGATTTGCGATAATAATATCCTCAAAACGTGTATAACCATCAAAATCTCATTGACATAAAAGTAATACTTTCCCTCAAAGTTCTAATAAGATGAGAATTATGAATTTTCATTTTGTTGAGTTCTATCGATTCAATGAATCACTGTTTATCATTCAAAATAACTAACTTATAGACTGAAGAAGTTAAGCAGTAGTAGTCGAAACGTTCTCATAGCAGAGATGTAAAAATGACGCTTAATGTTGGTAATTTAAAAAGATGTGAATTTTATTCCCTCTCTATTTTGTATTCAATTCAAATAGACGTACCTACTGTATATATACCTAATAATCCCCTCTATTTTATGGATTTGTTGAAAGACATGTAAAATCCTAGATAAGAAGAAAAAATGCATTAATTTGAATATATTTTTAATATAAGAAACTTAAGATAAATTTAAAATGGGATACACAGCGAACATACTATATAGATAAATATTAAAGTTGCTGGTAGAATATATTACATTTACGATATATCATATGACACAAATCAAATATTTATTTTTGTTAATAAAACTGTCCCGTAGCAAAAGCTTTACTTTCATAAAATAAAACCTCAGCAAAATTTTCTATCAAAAGAAGAATCGTAAGAATTCTTATTTAAACGCTTCATTTCTTATCAAAAAGCGTAAAAAAGAATAGATTAATCAAATGACACTTGAAAGGCTGTTAACGATTTAATTTTGTAATTTAACTGTGGACATAGTCGTTGGTTATTTCCGGCGCTCATGAAATAATTAAAGATATTGAGATTTTTAGAGTAGAAGATTTATTGTTAGTTTTGTATAATCTCATTTGAATAATTAAATCCAAAAGAATCCAGTAAATATTTTGTTTTTAATAAAAAATTAGGGATTAGATCAAAGTGGTAAAATTTTAATCCCATTTTATTATTGGTAGTATTCTTAGCCAATTATGAAATTCTCTTTACATCTGTATTTCAAATATTATCTTTAGCCATGGCTTAAACTATATAAATAAAAAAAAATAAAATAAATAAAATTAATGCAATTGCATCCACACGAATCTACATCTAGAAATTTTTTTGTGGGGAAAAAGTTTTAATTAGAAGATCGTTGGTTTTCACTTTTTCTTTTCCTAATATAAAATGTTGTATAAGTGAGACCAGATGCAAATAGACTTATAGGATTAGTTAGTTTAGGGGCTAGGAGAGAGAGGGTTCTAGAAAATAAAATAAATTTCATGTGTTAAAGATATAGTTAGTAGCCCACAAGTTGGCCTTGTCTGTTTCTGTGAATTAAAACAGATTTATTTATGAAAATTAAAGTAAAAAGAAAATAAAGTGACTCAAAAATTTTATTTTTGATTTGTAGTAATATTATTTTAAACAAATACCGGTTCTAAAATGTAGTAAAATGTTACAAAAAATTAAATTTCTATAATATTAAGGAAAAGTTTATTAATTGAGCCTGCTGTTAAAATATTATTAATACAAATATACTGTTTTTGGGATGTTAATTCAAAGTGTTATATTTTTTTAAACATTAAATTATCTAGACAGAATAAAAAATTCTTTACTAAAATTCATATAATAAAAAAAAGTAATAAGAGAAAGTAAAAAAAAAAATTGTTCCAATTAAAAATCGTTCTATTTGAAAAGAAAAAATTAGTATTTATTTTGTTAATGGAACTTTGTAATTTTTTATTCTTTTATTTGTAAAGATCTCTTGAGATTTTTTTTTTATTTAATCAAGATAGTAATAAAAAAACACCTGACTTAAATGAGTTATTTAAATAAATGTAGACATAAATATTAATTTTACAATTTCATTCATATTTTATCCTAAGTAAAATAAAAAAAAATTTTATGATTTTTTTTTTGGGAATATTTCTTGATTTGGTCGAGAATTCTAGAGTTTTTTTTATAAGTTAATTGTTATGTACATTAGCGGTCCCAGGGGAGGAACCAAGAGGGGCCCGAACCCCTCTCCTTTTTGGACAGGAAAAATATTAATATTAATAAATAATAATAAATTTTAATTCATAAAAAAGTTCTCTAATTTGAACACACAACTAAAATACAATTAATTATTATTACCCCATTACCCTCCGCTTCTTGAATGAGCCTCTCTGCCTCTCCTATTCCAAAAATTTCACCTCTCTCCCCTTTTAATAAATTTCTGGAACAACCACTGGTTAAGTACAAGATTGATTTTCATTTGAAGACTTTCATCCTAGTATAAATATAGCATGCACAAATTTTCAGATATTAGAAAGTAAAAATAATTTTTAATTTTACTAAATGAAAATAGTAGAAGTTTGAAAAAATATATTAATAGATTGAATTTTCTTGAAATTGATTGTCGGAATATCTGCTAATGAAATGACAAATCAATTTGCCAAATAAAGAACAAATCGTTTCGATATTGAATTTCCGTTCGAAACTTCGAATGATGTCTTCCTTCAATCAGACAAAAAGTTTTTATTTGGAGTGGATAAAAATGTAAAAGATTATTTCCAAGACGGGGTATTTTACCAAAAACTTAAATCAGGCTCTCATCTTTTTCACAGTTGAAATATTTGAAGCCAGCTTGAAAATTGAACCAGGACTCTGACCGAAATTTCACTAAAAGAGGAAGAACGAGGGATCTCTCTCATCATTACTACCTGTGAATTATTCAAGGAGGAACGATCCCTTGTGAATAATATGTTAAAGATCCCTTTACCCTTAATGAGATGTTAAATTTACCAACCCGAAGGAAAATTTTAAGAATTAAATAATTTGTTTCTTGAAATGGAAGATTTATTGGAACTTTTAGCAACCACCAATCCACTGAAAAACATTAGATATTAAACAGAGTATTTTCATTTAAAAACAACACAAGCGTGCCTGAAATTCGAGAGGTGAGGAGAGAGATGATCACCTTCTTTCGCCCGCACCTTAGCCCCCCTTGAAGCAGACTATTAGATATAATCAGGGATTTTTTCTAAATACAATAATACAAAAGAGAATGAGCAATGTGACCAGCAGGGCCGTAGCCAGAAAATTTTTTCGTGGGAAGGGAATTCGGATAATCCGAAAGTAAATCAATCCTTCACCCTTAATCGAATACATTTTAAAGAATAAAAAAATATATATTTTTATAATTTCTTTAATATTTAAACGCGAAATCTCAGCCCCCAGTAAATCAAATTTGACGGATGAGGTGTCATTGAATAGATATTGATCTGTAGTTGTACCACATTAATTTTGTTTTAATTTTAAAAAATGCTAAATTTATGGGAAAAACTGAGATGTCCCCGCCAGAGTCCAGGGAAGCTGGTAAATATATAATAAAGTTAGAAATGAAGTGTTAAAAAATTTAAACAACACTTAGAAAGTATAGATAGAGAATTATCGTGTTAAAATTGAAAAAATATGGGAGAGAACCGCCCGAATCGTAAAACCCTCCCTCAACCTCAAAATTTTCTGGCTTCGGTTAAGAAAAGCAAGTAAGATATTGGCAAGCAAGGCCAAGTCAAATTTCTGGAGAGGTGGTACCGAGAAAACTTATAAAATTTATAAATAGCTTCTGCAGTTGAAGATAATAAAAAAAATTCAACTCGATTCAAAAAATACAAATTTTTTAACTACAATATTTCTGAAAAGGGTGAATAAATAGATCCAGAGCTAGTATTCAGGCAAATTTATTCGGATTATATCCTCCGCTATAGGCCAACGTTTCGGAGCTCAAACGGCTCCTTCTTCAGAACATCGTTCATGTATGACAAAATTGAGGGCGAATTATTTTCTTGACACCGCACGGTCCTGAAGAAGGAGCCGTTTGAGCTCCGAAACGTTGGCCTATAGCGGAGGATATAATCCGAATAAATTTGCCTGAATACTAGCTCTGGATCTATTTATTCACCCTTTTCAATAATATCCACCAGGCTGCCCCTATCTTCATCATCATACAATATTTCTGTTAGAAGTCAAATTTGAATAAAAAGTTGATTGTTGACGATGTTATAATGGGTACCGCAACACAGTAGTACAACACGGGGTTGAATGGCGAAAAATACCTTAATAACTAGATGGGGTCTAGTTATAGGCTATAGTTAAACTAGTAGAGCACTCATGGAAAACTCCCTTATCAACAATAATAAAATAATAATTTTTTTAAAAATTAAAAACACTCACACTTTTTCTCATTCACATTCACATTCACACAGTCTTTTCGGCAACTTAGGCCATTTAAGACTTTAAACGATATTCGTATTAGGGTCCGACCGAAACAAGATTTTCAGCCGAAACCGAATATTCGGCCTCAACCTTAGTTTCGGCCGAAACCGTAACCGAAACCGAAACTTGTATTTCCTATAAAAATTTTTTTTCATTTTACTTTTTTTTTTTTGAATTTTTTTCCCTCCCGTGAAAATCATTTTACCTTTTTTTAGGGAGACTAAAATTTTTTCTCCCTCAAGAGCAAATTATTTGACCTTTTTATTTTGTTTTGCATGCGAGTCTCATCCCATTTTTTCAGACTCTGGTTTCGGCCGGCCGAAAGGTTCGGCCACTTTTTGGCCGAAACCGAAACTACGGCCGAAACCATGATTTTTGGCCGAAACTGGCCGAAACCGTAACCGAAACCGAATATTCGGTCGGTTCCTAATTCGTATGTTTTAATATATCTATTGGAGGTCCAGGCATTCTTATTTAAGCCATTTGGTATCCAAATAAAATCATCGGACGCCTGGGGTCCGAACCCGCGACTTTTGGTATACGAGGTTAGCACGCTAATTCCTACACCAAACCCCGAGGGCAAATAAAAATTTATAAAATAAAATTATAAAAAAACTACAATTAAAAAAAATTATTAATTTTCTTTTAAAATATTTAAATGAAAAATAGAAATTTTAAATTAAAATTTTACAATTAAGAATATGCAAATAGCTTTTTTTTAAAGACACTATAATATTATGCAAAACATATTCATTTCACTTTAAATAATTCCTTTAAAATTTTCGTAGATTTTGTTTACATTACATATTCTCTCCTTCAAAATTAGCAAAGGAGATGACTGAGAAACTTTTTCTTCCTTAAAAGAAAACAAAAAAAAAAAAAGGTTTTTAATAAAATTGACATTCTCACTTGATCTTATTAAAATGGAAAATAAACACCTGATATTGATGATATACTAATTATTTTAAGATTGAAATATGTGTTTGAAGAATTTATTTTTAAATTATTGAAAGAGATTTTTTTTTTAAAGAGGATTAAAAATAAAAAAAAAATTAATTCTAAACCTCGCCATTTGACAAAATCCCATCTGATAAGTAATGACGTCACAGGGAAATCTAATTTAAAAATTGGATTGATTGATTGATTATAACGTCTCTGATGGGAAAGAACATGAGTAAACAAATCTCCAAACAAATAGAAAAAGGAGCCAGAAATCGAGAATTAGGTATTTGTAATTACAAAAAACCCACACACGCATTATGGTATTATTGAATATTTGCAGGTTGAATACAAGAGGAAGAGGATATTGAATTTCTTAGTTTAGCTTCGTCTTCCTTTCTGCCTTTATTCAACTCCCATTAATCTTACTTGGAAGATAAAACAACTGATAATAGGCTTTTAATTAATACATTATTTTCTAATTTAAATAAAAATTATAGATGCATTTATCGTTATGGAAGTGATTTAAGAGGAAATTAAAGTAAAAATCAGAATTAATTAATGAAAACTAGAGAAATTTACCCCTTTATCTCCCCTATCATAGCCTTATTTCACAGTTTTAAGCGGACCATTCACACACAGTTTAACTGCGCAATTTTACTGTACAACAAACTGGGTAAAAAACTGTAGCCTACAGTTATCTGAACTGAAAGCGTATGGGCTACTTCAGTATTCCCATCAATAGGTGCTGTACTTCGTTTTCGGCAATTTGAATATGCAATGCAAGATACGTCTCACAATTCGGACAAATTATGATAGGTCACGTTGAAATTAAGAAAGGCATCTTTTTTGATGATTAAGAAACAGTAATATTCATATATTTTATTAAAATAATTTACACTGTACACACGCTCTGAAGAAACACAGTAGAATTGAGGAAACTGCGCAGTTAATCTGTGTAAAAAGCTTTTGCTCAGCTTGCCGCTGGCCAGTACAAAACCTGCGTGAACTACGCAGTTTCCTCAGTTTATCGCTCAGACATGACGTCACACTTGATAAACTGCGCAGTTTAACTGGGTGTGTATGGGCCACTTTAGGGTTAGTAGTTCGTTTAAGCTATAATTTTATTTTTTTAATAAAATTTATATATTATTTTTACATGAAGTAAAGTCAAAAAAATGTCAAGACTTAGCAGTCAAATCTATTTTATTACTAGCCGACCTGGCCGACGTTTCGGCCCCTTTTTCAGACCATCTTCAAAGTCGAATGGTGAGAATAAATGAAATTCCAATATCAGCGACACACATTCGCATGAACGGAGTGGTCAAGATGATAACGAAGGAATATAAATAAATTTATAATAAATATATATTTACATATTTAAATTTGATTAGTACACAATATAAATTAAATAATTTGTTCAACATGGGAAACGAACCTCTGGCCCTTCGATAAATAAGTAATAACTTTACGCATATAGTAAAATATAAAGAAATTACATGATGAATTAACGTCACCAACTTTCATTTATAAAGAAAAAGTGAAATAATTTTTTAAAATATTCCAATGCTGACTGGAATCTAGAAGACAAACCATTTAATCTTTTGCAGGGTAAAATAATTTCTTGTATATTTTAATAAATTATGGCTCAGCCAGCTAATGCTAATGACACTAATATCTCTACATTCTTCTATTTAACAACCGGGTAATTTAGCATAGGACCCTTTCTTTGTTCGGAATTTCAAGACGGGCAACCTATTATCTGATGGCAACTTTTGAGAAAGAGAGGGAAGGAATTTGGTCTCCAAAAATACTAACTATAAATCATTGGCGCCCGTGACCTCTTTTGGAGTGGGATCGCCTCGAATCTATTTCTAACCTAATTAAAAAGTTTAAAAAAATGTCTAATTATTCGGAAAATGTTCAGAGTTTTTAAGATTAATAAAAAAGAAAAATACAATAATGTCTTCGCTGAAGAAATTTCTTTTTAATTTTTTCTAGTAATAAAAACGGAATTTCCAAAAAATGGCCGTAGAATCCAAATATGAAATAATATACAGGACGTTCCATTAAAAAAAAAAAATCATAACTTTGATATGGATCACCCTGTATAAGGTGTGCAATTGTAACAAAAATATTTTAATTAAATAAAAGCAACTTGTGTTTTCTTTCTTGGACGTGACGTGACAGGTAGTATGTCGTTTTTTTCTGGTATAATTATTATTATTGAAAATTTATTGATTTTTAATAATTATACCAGAAAAACCGACATACTACCTGTCACATTTCGTCCAAGAAAGAAAACATAAGTTGCTTTTATTTAATTGTAAATTATTAATTTGGACTGCATCCACCATTTTATCAAAACTATTTTAAATTTTACCCCTAAAGGCCCCACATTATGCACGATCAACAAACTTTAAAAATGTCCGTTAATAAGCCCACAATCTTCCATCCACGCACTATTGGCCCACCCGGTTTATGGTATAAATATTTAGGGGTCGTCCACATATTACGTAACGCATTAGGGGGTGGGGTCTGGCCAAAACGTTACTAATTGTGACATGGGAGACCCGGGGGTTTCTCTAACATAACAATTTAAAATTGAAAAAAAAAAGATTGAATGATTTTCACAACTGGGGAAAAATGGAGTGATTATTTGAGTCACGAGGGAAAATTTACTAAAAAAAAAAATTAAAAAAAAAAGGTAAAATTATATATGAATTTTGTATAAAAAATTTTATTTTGGAGGGTAGTTCTATGTTGTGACATAATATTTGTAGGAGGGTTTGTTTGTATGTGGCTAACTATAACAGGGGGGAGAGGGGACTAGAAAATTGTCAAAAAAGGCATTACGTAATATGTGGGCGACCCTCCAGGCATAGGCGAACTCAGCGAGGGGCAGGAGGGGGCAGCTACCCCCCCCTAGAAGCAAAAAAAAAAAAAAAAAAAAATTAAATGTTTATAAAGTGATGAAACGAAACAAAATTGGTGTATGGCTACGGGGAATGTTTTTTTTTTGTTAGGACTCGAGGGTTTTTAGGCCTTTAATTCGAAGGCTTTTCCCCTCTATATAAAAAATAGCTATGTCACAATCTGGACGACCATGATCTGACCATGCCCCCTCCCCTAGATTTGATCCTGGGTACGCCCATGCCTCCATGGAACAATTATTTATACATTTTGGTATCCAAATTATTTTAAATAAATTTATCGAACTATCTGAACCCGCGCACGTGGCTTTAAGACTATCATTTGTCAAAAGTTCTAGTCTCACGCCCACGACGAGGGGGGAAGGGAGGGGGGAACTAGCCAAATTTAAAATATATCCAATTGCTAATCGAGAACCAATAGTTTGACATTTTTTCCAAGATAAGATAGAATTGTCCTCAAAACATCGATGAATCTTCATTTAGAATACGAATTAATATTATTTTTCAATAATTTAAAACAAAAGAAATACTTTGGAACCGAAATGGTTTCAAAACTTTATTCGCCTCCAATAAAAAACTTTTTCAAAAAAACCAGCAAAAAAAAGCTAACTATAGTTCACGGTTATACAATAAAGAAAAATAGTTTACCAACTTTATCCAATTTATTTTATATAATTTGTTTAATGTTTTATTTAATCTATCTAATGTCATACTAAACTTTTAGTAGGAAATTTAGGAAAATAGAGAAATTTGAATCCTCTATGGCGAATTGTGTTGCCAAGCTGTTAATAAAAGCAAGAAGGTTTAATATACATGGAAAACTTATTGATATGAAATTTAAATGCTGAAAATTATCGTCATATAAAATATATTTGTTTGACATATTGTTTTCAAATTAACAAAAAATTAGTTTTTATAAATAAAACAATTATTATTATTATTTGAAATTCCTATTGGGATCTCCGGTTATTTCCCCGGGATGCTTTAGTGCACGAAGACACACACCTCAAACCCAACCAATTGGATACCAAATGGCTTAAATAAGAATGCCTGGACCCCATATATGTATATTAAATCAATAACGGTTATCATAAATGTCTTATATGGCCTAAGTTGCCGAAAAGACAGTGTGAATGTGTGTGTGAGTGTGAGTGTGAATGAGAAAAAAGTGTGAATGTTTAAAAAAAAAAAAAAAAACCTATTATTATTAATACTAATCAATATGAAAAAACTTTAAAAGTTTAAAGTGGGTTATTTCGACTTCCATTTTAACTTGAAGTGAGCAACTTAAACGAAATGATGTCCTATCCTTTGTAAGGAAATTGGAGAGAGTTCATGTAATTCCACTTAGCATGAAGCCCTTCTCAAGATAAACTCGTGGTTGGGTCATAGGTGTCAGTATTTCGGAAAAGTGGCAATATAATTTGATTAAATTATACATTTTAAATTTTATAATTTTATTTAAATTGTTTCTATATTACTTATTCTAATTAAATAAAGGACATCACTTCTCTTTTATAAAGACAAATACACTAATTATCTTGTGTGATGAATAGAATTCATTAAAATAAATCTATGAGAAGTTTATAAGTGGAAAGATCGATCAAAGTTTTTCATAGATACTCGTGGTTGGGGTTGCAAGCCAGTAGAAAAAATCCTAGTCTAAGTTGTTAGCTCGGCAACTTGTTGTTGCCTTCTACTTAATGTTTAGATGAGGTCAATTTAGTAATTACAGGCATCGTATGATAAAATTACAATTGAACTCAGTGGAAATAAGGAAAATGTAAAATTTCGAAAAATTGTAGGCCGATCTCCAAACATTGGAGGGAGAATGTTTGTATGAATGAAAGTGGGAGTTGAATAATAAAGTGACAGAATGAGTTCGTAAAATAAATAATCCAACCATGAATTAAATATTTCACGGAAGGTAACTTGAAGGGATTATATATTGAATGTCCGCTCACTTTTTAGGGGTAAACGAAAAAAATAATACCATTAATTTCATTGTATTCATTGAATTCCCTTAATATGTGAAAACTTTTTTTTTATTTAGGGACAACCAGCCTTATGATCTAGAGATAAAAACCATTCCCCGGTTATTTGCCTCCTTGTTTATTGTGCTCTAGTTCCATATACCAAACCCGATTTTGAGGATAAATGCCCCTTCCCAGTTCTTCGCCTCTCTGATTCCTGAAAAAATATCAGAAGTTTGACAAACTCACGACAAAATATAAAAATGTATTTAATTCCTTTTATGGAATAAATCTAGCAGGTATTACTTTTTATTTAAATATAAATATAAAATATTATTAAATCTTTTTATAACTTTTTTGTATTAATAATACGAAAGGATGTTTGAATGGAACTTTTATTTTTTTTAATAGATCATTTTTTAATCCTTTAGTCGGATGGAAACATTACATCTTTTCTATATACATCCATCATTGACTATATTCCATATGAAATGAATTTCAATTTTTAAAAGAATTTTTCTTAAATAACTTTAATCTGATGACTTTAACGAATGAAAGAATTAATGAGTTTTCTCATTCAAAAAAAAAAAAAAAAAAAATGTTAAAGTAGTCTATGACAAACAATCATAAAGTATGATTATAAATTCAATTTTAACGCCGGATATTCCATCCGACACTTTGACCATAACAAATTTGGCCTTTGTTTGTTACTTGGAGTGGAATTATCTCCCACTTTTCTACTCCAGACTTTGACAAACGGAAGGCAAAAGTTTAATTGCCTTATCAAAAAAGTACTCTCTTAAAACGAATTAGTAGAATTTTTACTTATTCAAAGAGTAGGTAAGAAAATTACAGCAAATTTAGTCATTTTGAGTAGAATCTACTAATATATTTAGTAAATTTATTGGTTACTTTTAGATTAGTTATTTTTTACTAATTCAAAAAGTAGTTCATTCAATTCCGGCTGTCTGAGAAGCCAACATGGCCGACCAGCTGTTTGATCGGTTCCTTAATAAAGACATTTTTGGCAATATAAGGCTTTATTTAAGTAATAATAATACAAATAAATAATAATATTGAGATAACTTGTATTTTTTGTTAAAAATTGCAGGAAATATATGTTAAGTCAAAACAAATAGATTCCAAATTTTTTTAAATTAATAAAATATTATTTTTTAAATAGTCAATTAAGAAATATTTTTACTTAAAATTTAGTAAATATATTTCTTGATATAACGATAAATAGTTTTATTAAGTTTATTTAGAAATAAATTGCTGGGAAGGAATATAGTAACATTCAAGTAAAAAGCATTGTTAACATCAGCGACATACTTATATACCGAATAAGAAGTAAGAAGTATGAGTAAGTCAAGTTTAAGTTGGTTCGGCTAGAACTCGAGTCAGTAAACACAAGTTAGGTTCCGGTGTCATCGCACCTTTTTTCATATATCTTAAACGTTTCTTTTTTTTGGTCATTATTTTTTTTAAAAATTCCCTTTTTTTAATTAGTGAATTTTTCATATTAATAATTTTTACTAATTGAAAAAGTGGATATCCACTATTTACGGGTGGTCTACTTTGCACATCTTAAAAAAGCGACTATTCACTATGAATTAGTAGTTTTTTTCCTAATTCGTTTTTAGAGAGTAGAGTTTTATTTCAGGGTTTGGAATTTGAACAGGAATAGTTTAAAGTCCCTTTAGTCCAAAAGAATGGGTTTTGCAAAATGGTTTGTACGAGATATAAATTTGATATTTACCATAGATGCCCATTTTGCACTATACAATAAGGATCTAACTTATAAGTCAGAGTAGGTCTACTAAGCCTTACTTTGGTTAAGTGTTTCATATACAGTGTATATGATTTATTTTGTAAAACTTCACTCGTGTGCGTTTATAGGTCTTTTGTGATTTTCTCATAAACCAATCTAACGATTTTGATTAAATCTGTTGAGAGTATAATAAACAAGATAGGCTTTAAGATTTATTAAATTAAATTATTTTTACTTTCTCGTTTACAAAGTATGAGAGAAATTATTGCCAAAAAAATTCCATCACGAGATTTTGATGATTCTTCACGTCTTAGGCTCCCTGAGTCCAAAAAAAAGTATTTTTTTTTTGTGTCTATTTGATATCTTAATAAAAATGCAACCTCTAACTCCTATACCAAACGTCGCGGATTCGGACCCAGGCAGTCCGATGATTTTATTTAAGCCATTTGGATACCAGATGGCTTAAATAGAAATGCCTGAACCCCAAATTTATTTATTAATTACAACGGTTATCGTCAAAGTCTTATATGGCCTAAGTTGCCGAAAAGACTGTGTGAATGTGAGTGTGAATGAGAAAAAAAATGAATGTTTTTTACAAAGAAAAAAAAAATGCAACCTGCTAGATCAGTAAAATATGTTATATGTTTCTTACTCTAAAATTTTAGAACTGTATATGAAGTAATCCGATGTACTTTTTTCAAAATTGTAGAATTTTTTGTCATATTATAAATTTTATTATTTTAAACAATTTTATTCTTACACAAGTTGAGAAAGGCGCGGCTTCGCCGCGCCCATCTCAACCTGGCCCTGGCGGGCGGCGTCTCGGGGCGTGATCAGTAGTTTTCCTCTTAATTTTAAAGCCCATATGATTTTTGCCTAAATGAAAATACACTTTAAAATTTGAGTATTCGCCCTGCCCGGCCTGTAGGTTTTGAAGGCCATGAAAAAATTACGGGCGGGTAGCAAATCTAAATTTTCCTTTAATAAACTGATTCGGGCCAACGGGAATGCAAATTAAATCAGGTGGACAGGGACCTATTAAAAAAAATCAACAATTTTAAAATAAAAATTTCGGGGGAGGGGGGAGGGGGCAATTACACAAAAAATCTTTAAACTTTTAAATCCCTTGATAGATATTCATTCAAGAATTTTAAATCCAAAAAAGCATGTTGATATTTAAAGAAGTTGAAGAATTAAAAATTTGCGGGGGGGGGGGCAATTATACAAAAAATCTTTAAACTTTTAAACCTCTTGATAGATATTCATTCAAGAATTTTAAATCCAAAAAACCGTGTTAATATTTGAAGAAATAGAAGAATTACAAATTTCGGGGGGGGGGGGGCTGCCGAATTTCAAAATACGAAGAAAGCAAATTGCTATCTCTTCTGGTTTAGACATTATTGTAAAATCAAAATTTTTACACTAAATTGGCGATTTGGGGCACTTAGGGGCCGAATTTCAAAAAACCCTGAAACACCGAATTTAGATTCTTATCTAAGGAAGGTTTTAGTGAAGAAACCAAATTGATATCTCTCCTGGTTAAAAAAAAAAAAATTTGAATTTGCCTCTCCGACTCCGCCCCGTCCTCTCTGAATTTCGCCAATCAGCGCTATCCCTGAGTCATCCCTGAGGCCTGATTGGTTGTTTCACACATCGGACACCTCTTAAGCGCTTTATATATAAGTATGATGATAATTTTTCGGAAAATGAACAATTTTTTATCTCTTTTTTTAGAATACACGAGAAAATGGAGAGATCACTCGTCATTTATTTGTATTTAGTAGCAAGGGCAGGGCCGGAACTACGAGATTTTTTAGGGGGGGGGGCAAAATTTAATTTGCCGCCCCCCTGAAATCTGCCGCCCCGGGCAAATGCACCCACTGCCCCCTCCCCCTAGATCCGGCCCTGAGCAAGGGGGGTTAAAATCCTCCCCGAAATTCTAAAAAATTATAAATAAAGAAAAATATATAGAGAGAAATATGGTGTTAAAATTTAAGATACTGTTAGAAATTATAAAAAAGTAATAAAAAAATATATTATATTCTCTAAAATTTATTCATTATGGAGATGGGGATCATCCGAATCTGATCCTATTTATAAATATTTCGAGCTAAATGGGAAATAGAAAAAGTGGTGGTACCGCTATTAAAAAAAAAATGACTGTGATTTTTAAAACTCCAGAGTTTTTACCTTACTCTTCTTTGAATTTAAGTAACAATACGACTTAGTAACGATTTGAAGTAAATAATAATAATATTAATTAAAAAATGTAGTAATTAGGCCTAATCCTATTAAATGAGAGACTAGAATATTATTATTATTCAAAAAAAAAATTCATAAGTACAAAAATAATTAATGATAAATACTGGAATTCAAAATAAATAATAAAAAAAAAAAATAAAAAATATTGATAAATACTGGTGATGATAAATTTCATAGAAAAAAAAAACTTGTAATTGAGAATGTAATACTTTTGTAACTATCCCAGCAAAATCTCTAAAAAAAATGTTCATAAATAAAAAATATATATTATTTGATACATGAATCTCTCAAGGGTAAGATTTGTCAAAAATAATTATATTCTAAGTTCTGTCTGCCACAAAACAATTTGAGTATTAACCATAGACGATTTCAAGGAAGTAAATTCTGCTCCAAACAAAAAAAAAACTTATTAAAATATCTTAAATTATTTTTTTTTAACTTAGGCCTACTATCTATATTTTTTAATTTTAATAATAGTAAATTGAATTAATTTTTTATTAATTCAAAAGTTTTTTTTTTTTTTTAATAGTATTTGTGTAATTTCTATTTTAGTATCTCGGAAAATAGAACATTTGAAATAAAAGCAATGAAATCTTTTTCAATGTCAACATGTAATATTTTTAAAATTAATAATGATAATAATAATAATAGTATTACTTACACTTTATTTGAAATATGCCCAAGTCTGAAGCCTACATTAAAACATGTTTATGTTTATAATTGAAAAAAAAAAATGAACATCATCCTCATCCACTAATTTTACCCTCCCCCCGTCGCGTAAACACGCAGACACACACACCTTATTTTTGAGGCACACACTTGCCAAAAAGAAAATTCTATAATTAACAACAGACGAAAAAGTCAGATACGTCAGGCAACTATTTTTTTTTTTTTTTTTTTTTATTAATAAATAGACAGACAGAGAGGGACTCAATATAGAATATTCAGGGTGATGTTGTCGCGACAATGTTCGAAACGTAACTAAACTTCGCTATGGAGCGCTCCATCCAATACTTGGCGGTCTCTCTCCCCCTCTCCATCGACTCGCTCTCTCTCTTTCTCACTCACTCGTTCATTCTCTCGCTGTCTCTTTCTTTGCTTACTCCTTTTACTCTCTTCCTCATTCTATCCCTATACATACATTTTATTATATATTTCTCTTGCATCTTATTCTTCTCTTATGAAAAGCAAAACAAAAAATTATCTAATGACTTTAATTTGATAAATTATTTCTCACCCAAAATAACTAAAAAAATCTCTAGATTATATAAAATTCGCTAATGTCCGTCTGTCCGTCTGTCTGCCACGCTCTAATTGGGCAACTTCCCTTAGAAATTTCGAAACCAAATTTCATATGCTTAAAGAGGACCTTCTGGAGATTACAGGAAAATTATTTTCGTTCGGAAATTCCTATAACTTTTTGTGTTATTAATTCTGCCAAAGTTACGATTTGTCCCGTTTATGTATTCTTTGCATTTATGTATTCTATGAATGTAAACAAATCCTCAAGCAGGCACTGGATTGGAAAAGTAATAATAATTTTCTTTACGCCCTCGGGGCTTGGTGAAGGAGTTAGCGTGCTAGCCTCGTATACCAAAAGTCGCGGGTTCGGACCCCAGGCAGTCCGATGATTTTATTTAAGCCATTTGGATGCCAAATGGCTTAAATAAGAATGCCTGGGCCCCAAATATGTATATTAATCAATAACGGATATCGTCAAAGTCTTATATGGCCTGAGTTGCTGAAAAGACCGTGTGAATGTGTGTGAGTGTGTGAATGAGGAAAAAAATTTTCTTTACATACCTAATTGAGAATAGGCGAGGGCCCGAGCCAGCCCAGGGGGGCGAGACCCGAGGCGGGCGGCAGGTCCTCTCATAATCAAGAAAAAGTGAGAGTCCGCCGCAGGCGAGTCCAAGCCAGCTGCCGGAGGGTCCAGGAGGGCGACGCGGCTAATAGATTAGTTTACGTACCGGTACCTAAAAAAAAAATATTATTATAGTTTCCATATTTTGATTTTATACTTAAGGAAAATTTACTTACTTTTGTTACTGTTGTTGCCTTCAAAATTAATCTTGAAGACTTCTTTTTTTTATTTGCACTTGACTTTATAAAATACATTAAAAAAAATACTTTCTCTCTATATATATTTCATATATAGGGTAAGAGAAAGTAAAAAAAAATAGAAAAATTCATTTTAAAATATGGGGATTGACTTCCCCTAGACTTTCTCGTATATTCTTTTGGAATTACGTCTGGGTGTGTGTGTGAACACGATTGCTTAATAACCAAAGCAGCTAGATAGATGAAATTTGGTATATGCCCCTTACACTAAAATTGTAGATTTCTATCAACTTTTGGAGTAAATACGTCACTTGGAAGTAGTACTTTACTTAAAAAGTTTTTTCGAAAATTTTGAAATTTTCAATTTTTTTGTTATATTATGATAAATTACTCTATTTTAAAAAGTTTTTATTCTTTGACATTTTTTCGAAAACTGAATAGTTTTTGAAATAATCACAGAAGAAATAGAAAATATTCGTTAATTTTGATAAAAAATCAAAACAAAATCATACAGGTGTCATTAAAAAAAGGGCAAATATAAACAAATTCATTTGTTTCACAAATTAATTTGTTTATATTTGCCCTTTTTTTAATGACACCTGTATGATTTTGTTTTGATTTTTTATCAAAATTAACGAATATTTTCTATTTCTTCTGTGATTATTTCAAAAACTATTCAGTTTTCGAAAAAATGTCAAAGAATAAAAACTTTTTAAAATAGAGTAATTTATCATAATATAACAAAAAAATTGAAAATTTCAAAATTTTCGAAAAAACTTTTTAAGTAAAGTACTACTTCCAAGTGACGTATTTACTCCAAAAGTTGATAGAAATCTACAATTTTAGTGTAAGGGGCATATACCAAATTTCATCGATCTAGCTGCTTTGGTTTTTAAGCAATCGTGTTTACACACACACACACACACACACACACACACAGACATAATGCCAAAAATGGTTTTTTTGGACTCAGGGAGGTCTAAAACGTGGAGAAACATCAAAATCTCGAAGTCGAATTTTTTTACGATTACATAACTTTCTCTATACGAGAAAGTAAAAATGAGTTCCCGGTTGTAAGAAATTTAATATAAAAATGCAGAAAAAATTGTCAAATTTGATCCACCAGAAGTTCAAATAGACAGTGTCTTAGCTAACTCTCAAAGGGCAAGTTCCAAAAGGGTGCCTTTAATTTGTATTTACTTACGGTGTAAATTTAAAGCTCCAATACATCAAAATTCGATGAGTAGATACCAATACATGATATTGATACACTCCTATGTCAAAATGTTTTCTTCATTTGTATTATTAAATAAGTTTATGTGAAAACAAGAACATCAAGAAAATACAAGTCATCTGAAAAATATAAATTTTGAATTAGTTTTGTTCATTTTATTTAAATAACTATTGTATATGAAATTTATTTACTTATTGAAATTTCTCGTAATATTTAATCAGGAGACTTCTTTTTCTTTAAAATAGAACAATAACAAAATGTGGAAAGAAATTCAAACAGAATTCAAGCAAAAATAATGTGCTTCACGAACAATTATTTTTATTATTCCTAGCCTAATTAAAAATACGAACGAATTGTAATTGTATTTACCCGGTCCCCACCATCAGATCGGTGGAGCCCTCGGGTCTATCCCGGGCCTTAAGGGTATGCGTTATTTACATCCAGGCCTGGAAAAACGACATCCCTCCCTGACTCTCGTTTACTCATAGAGCCACCTCAAACCCAACCTCAAAGATAAAAAAACATATCAGACTCCCTTTGCGTCATAAAAAGACGTCTTTTCGCAAACACAAGAACAATTGAGAACCTGGGTCTCAATCTTTCAATCGGATCTAACTGAATCTCCTTATGAATCGTTCATGGAGCAAATCATCGAGAATATGTTTCATTTTACCTCTCTGTTGGATCCTAAATACAAATACAATCAAGGGACTCTATCAAAACAAACTATCTAAAGATTCGAGAAGGCACCTGAAGCTAACAACGACGAATCTCCAACAGAGGCCTAAATTGAAGAATATTCTCGTTGATTTCTCCACTATTTGCTTGCTAGGGAGAGTAGCTGTAGGTTTAAATATAAAATCCCTCTCGTTGGCATGGTGCATCCCTCCACCCCTCTATATTTAAATTATTAAACTACAATTTAAGGTATGACAATGAATTTTCAAATTATTGATCGAAAATTGAATACATTTAAATTTGTATTCGTACATAAATCACACCTTAAGTTCTAGGTACCAAGTTGATGATGTCCCCCGATGCGGGAGAGAGAGGCATCCTCTCTCCCGATGCAGATGGGGTGGAAGTCTAATCTAATTTTTAATAAAATTTAAAAAAAATTAAGTTAAACTTTTAAGCAAAAAATTTTTATAAAAATTTATATCAAATTTTTAAAAACTTTTTTAATGAAATCCAAATTTAATTGAGAAATTAAAAATGAAAATTTTAAAATGCAAATTAATTAAAAGTGAAAATTATTTTATTTATAATTTATTCATTAAAACGAATATTTCTGAAAATTATCTACAGTATTTAAAAATCATGTATTATTGATTGATTTTAAAATAAGAGTAAGTAAAAAAAAGCTAATTCTATTCGGGGTCAGCTGAAAAAAAACATCCTAAAAAACTAATCTAATCTACCCCCTTCAAAATTCTTGCACCATGCAATGATTACCTTTGATACCGTCTCGGAGATCTGTAAAAAAAAGAAAACAATTCATTAGAAACAGATAATTAATTTGTTATATTATTAGGTTTATGAATTTATATTTATGTATGTGTGTGAGTGGTTTGGAGGGTGCATGTTACCACCAGAGAATGAAATATTTACCTCTCGGGGCATTGAAGATCACCCGAAGCTCCATGCAGTCGTTGCGCTCAGCTTCAAAGTCCAATTGCACTGGCGAGACACACACACAACACACAAATCTGCAAAAGATAACATCTTTTAGAATCTTACTCTCTTATCAAAAGATATCAAAGGAAATTTGGAAATCCCTTGGATTGGATGTCATCTACCAATGCATATAAATGAATTGATTATCCTCTCTCTATTAAAAAAAAGGGCGTAAATATCGAACCAAGGGCATTGAGGAGGTTGAAATTTGCCTGACTAGGTGCCCACCGAAGACGGGCGATGCAGCTAGTTTAGTTTAAATGAAAAAATGCGAGAAACAAGTCATACAATTGAATGAAAAACGATTTAGATATAAACTACAAGAAAATTCCTATGCTTTAGTGGAATAGCCTATACTCAGGTTTGTAATCCATATGCTAATCTATGCTACGTTCCTATTCTATTAGTTAACCCAGCCAACAATCTTGTCCTGACTTGCATACTGTCCCTTGCAAGAGAGCCAAATCAATTACTCTCCTTTTATTATTGTCTTTAAAATTTTTATTTATTTATTTTATTAAATTAAAAAAATAAATGCACTTATCGCCTAGAAACAAATTTCGTACCACCTCTATATATAAAAATATTTTGTTATATTCCCACACTGATTAAATATACATTTTTATAAAATCACAACTACATTTATATATAATTCAGTATATAAATAATAATTTTTTATGAAGCCATTTATATTTCTAATATTTACAATAATAAACCAAGTATTAATGTACGTGGAGAAATGAAATTTACCTCAAAAGTCCTTAAAGTTTAGAAGAAACTCGAATTTTTTACAGGAGCCCAGGTTAGACGCGTCCACCCCACGCGGCGCCATGCTCCAAATGAAGATAAACACGATCAACACGGAAGATGCTTTCTTTATCACTGTCCCCACTCTACTGAACTCTCTCTCAACTTTTTGAATATAAAGCATATTTTTGTCATAGGGCAACAGTGAGACTCGAGACCCGGTTGGTCTATCAGGTTAGATAGCCAATGGCGTGACACCTTCCGGCTAGAGCCTCCGAGAGTGGGGGAAGAGGTGGGGGTGGGGATGGAATCCTGTACTTAATATATAATTGGCAAAGATCCAAATTATTTCAATTAAAAAGAATATGAATTATTAGAAAATAATTTTAAATAGGGAATCTAAAGAAAAATCATTTTAATTTAAAGAGAAAGTATAAATCATATCTCTTTCAGCCAATTTTTAGTTTCTCAAAATGGTTGCTATGGTGTATATGTGCACACAGAAAAACAGAACAAAACTTTGAATTATCGAAGGTAAGAAAAAGTTGGGTGCTATGTCACATCATATTTTTACTTTCTCTTACCTCTATATATGTAAATATATTATATATAGAGAGAAAGTATTGGATTCATGTCAAAAATTCGATGTCGAGATTTTAATGAATATACACGTTTTGAGGTCCCCTGATTCCAAAAAAGTGGGTTTTCGCGACATGGTCTGTCTATGTGTGTGTGTGTCTGTCTGTCTGTGAACAAAATATCTCAGGAACGAAAAGAGCTAGAAGGTTGAAATTTTATATTTAAGTTAGGCACCCCCATGGGACGTGACACGAAGCTTTTGAACAAAATCGACCAAAGAGTACTAGTACTTTACTGATGCACTTTTACACTTTTTTTCGATTTTCTCTAAATTTGCTCCCTCGATTTTTTTTTTAAATTCAAAAATCAATTATTTTTTAGATTCTCTTTAAAATGTATATTCTCATTTTGTCATTGAAATCTTCTGAAGACCACTTAATTCTTGTATTCCATAGAACAGATAGGAGAAATATGTATCGTGCTGTTGGAAACTAAATATATGTCGACACGAAAAATCTGGTGTGACAAGCACAGAATACAACTTTCTCTTACCTTCGGTAATCGAAAGTCTCTTACCTTCGGTAATCGAAAGTTGTGTTCTGTGCTTGTCACACCAGATTTTTTATTTATGGAGGAGTGGTTTAAGCGTTGAAAATAACAATCTTACTAACTAAAATTTAGAATAATTTTTTTTTTAAGATAGCAAATATGAGAGATGTGTTTGTGTTTGATTGGACAAAATTGTGCCCCCTGCAGTCGAACTAGGACCGTGGCACAATTTTTGCCCTATCAAACACAAACTGATCTCACAAATTTGCTATCTTAAACAACATATTGACTGGCTTATTTACAGTCTATTTGAGCGTTGATTGAAAACAATTCCATTTTTTTACTTTCTCTTACCCCTATACAAAGAATTTTGGTCTTGTCTAAAATGTGTGATACTGAAATTTCTATCAAAATTCATCGATTTTTTTTATAAATAAAAACTTATAAAATATCACATATCTGTATTTTGTGAACAAAAACAATACAATTTCATTATATCTAACTCATGTGCTATTTGTCTGTCAATATTTATCTAGTAATGGCATAGTAGTGTTTAACAGTCAAAACATTTTATATTACTTCTCAATAGTATGTCTATAGGAATTTTAGCAATATTGATGATCCAATTCAATCAATGCAAGTAAACAAACAAAATAGTATGTATAGGTATCTATTGTTTTTTTTTTAGCCTTTGTAACGGAGTGAAAATTTAAACTTATCATTTATAAATGTCGCTCCTTGGAATGGCGAGGAGATTTGTTTTAAATTCCAAAGAGGGATAAAATTATAGATTCTAAATTCAAATAAATATGAATGTATTATTGTTATCAAATATTTATATTAGTAAAGAATTATATACAATTTATCGTTAATGATTAAATGATGAAAAAAAATTTTGTCTACTAGTCTAGCAACAGTCCAGCGAACAGAACAAAGAAATTCAGATATAATTTAATTTCTTGAAATTGTGGATACGGTATGTTTATAATGATCGGATGGAGATATCAGTCAAATTGGAATCCTCGAGGTTTAATAAAACCCAGAAAAATGTTTCGGCCTGAATTTATTTGGCCATCTTCAGTTATTCACATATTGCAAAGTGCACATATGATTGAACCAGGATTTGCCAATAATAAAATTTATTTGTTTTATACAAAATTATATGGTTCATGGGCCAAGATCAGAGATGAATGATCTTGGGCATAAAAAAATGGCATATAAAAATAAATATATCGTATATAATTCTCATTTCTCATATTAATTACTTTTAAAATTATGTTAGTGGTTCACGAAAATTTAAAATGCAAATTTTGGTGTCTGAAATATCAGCACCAAAAGGTTTTTCTTTTGAGTAGCCTACCAAAGTGGCGAAAATATATTTCCATTCTTTGTTATTGATTCTGTCCTATTCATTTGTTGCCCGGCTATTTAAATGTATATATATGTTTATAAAACTTTCAAACGCCTTTTCTCGAATTTTTGAATTAGGGACTTTTGCTACTATGATTCTCAGCAGGTTGTATGACGAAACAAAAAATCTGGTGTAAAAAGCAGAGAACACAACACCGAAGTTAAGATTTTTTTAAAAGAAATTTTTTTTATAATAAAAATAACTACCTTTTAAGATAAAGAGAATTTCAGCTTTGTTTTTTAAATTCAATCATCCTTGATTAAATATAACAGTGAACCTGGTAGCGATTCTATTCACTCCAGGCCAAGGCTGTACGCAGTCACCGTTATAAATTTAAAAATATTTTTGTTTTGCTCTAGTGGGTGGTTTTTCATTTGTATCGAGCTAGTAGCCGAAGGCTATGTTCAAAAAAATGTATAAATAAACATCAATGAAAAAAAAGGAAAAAATTAATTCATTAATGGTAAAAAATATTTTATAAATGAATTTATATATAATAGTCAGTATATATAAGTGATATAATCTCTATTATGGTACCTGTTTTTTGGTAAATGGAAAAATTAATATGTAGAGATCAAATTGAAAAATGAAAACATTTTTAAAATTGTTTATAGGATTTTTTTTTTTAATATTTTGCAATTGTCAAGGCATAGTAAATACTCATTTATATGATATAAATAAATGATAAAGATTAGCCCTTTTTTTTGAATACAACAATTTCTCTATGAAAAAATAAAAATTCTTATATAGTATAGTGTAAATTGATTTTATTATTCTAAGCCAGCGAATTGTGACCTTTTGGCTGAATGATGACAATGTCAACTTTCCTATATGTTTAACCAACATTTTTCGCGACATGGTCTGTCTGTCTGTGTGTGTGTGTTCAATTTTAAGCATGAAGAAATTGATCTACGAGGATGAAATATTCCCACATAGCACTGCAACCAAAAAGCGGACATTTAGACGTCGAAGGGACGATGCTGCAACTTTGGGACATCGCAGAACGTCCCTGCGGCGTCGAAATGTCCGATTTTTGGTTGCAGTGCTATGTGGGTTATATTTATGTTAGGCACCTCCCTGGAGCGTGAAAATAAGCCTTTAAACAAAATTGGCCAAAAAGTACTAGTACTTTACTGATCCTGTGCAACCAGTCGCACCAGATTTTTTTTCAAAGCAGTAGAGATTTTTTAAGATATTTTTAAAAAATTTATTATATTTATAAAGTAAATATTTAGTAAATTAATCTTGTCATTTATAAATTGTAAAAAAAATTAGCTCTAATATGGTTGGAGCTGTCATAAGGAATGCCATTAATACTCAGAAAGGCAAGATTAAACCTTTAATATATGAGTAGCCTAATATCACCAAGACTTAAACCTTTCATCTCTAAAGGTTTAGATTGGAAATGATATTAAATTGATAATCTATCATATTTTTGCTATAATAGGGTTACTTTTCTTGAACGACTGCTATATTTCGTGATTTTATCAATTTTTTGAAGAAAGGGAGCCAATTAATCTTCTCGATTTTTAATAAATAGTGTCATTTTACTATGAAATAAAAGATTTTCTAGAATAGTCGTGGGAAATATTCCCAGTAAAGTTTTTAATCAATTCAAGAACAAACTTAACCAGAGTATTTATTTTCTATAGCGACCTCTTTTACTTTCTCTTACCTATGTATATATGTAATATATATATAGAGAGAAAGTATTGGATTCATGTCAAAAATTCGATGTCGAGATTTTAATGGATCTTCACGTTTTGAGGTCCCCTGAATCCAAAAAAGTGGTTTTCGCGACATGGTCTGTCTGTGGGTGGGTGGGTGTGTGGGTGTGTGGGTGGGTATGTCTGTGTTCACTTTTAAGCATGAAGGAATTGAGCTATGAGGCTGAAATTTTATATATAAGTTAAACACCCCCCGGGACCTGAAAAATAAGCTTTTAATCAAAATCGGCCAAAGAGTACTAGTACTTTACTGATGTACTTTTTCAGTTTTTTTCGATTTTCTCAAAATTCGCTCTAACGATTTTGATTAAAATTCAAAAATCAATTATTTTTTAGATGCTCTTTCAAATGTATATTCTCGTTTTGCCCTCAAAATTGTTTGAAGACCACTTTACTCTTGTATTTCATAGGGAAGATAGGAGAAATGGTTGCCATGGTAACAAAATATAAATATTTTCCCATACTTATAAATTTTACATCTGAATTCAAATATTCCCTACTGCCGGGAACTAAATACATGTCGACACAAAAAATCTGGTGTGACAAGCACAGTACACAACTTTCGATTACCGAAGGTAAGAGAAAGTTGTGTGCTGTGCGCCAGTCACACCAGATTTTTATATTAAGGATGGATTAAGTTTTTGCAACTGGTGAAAGTATAAAATTCAACATTTTTACTTTCTTTTTTCACTATATATGTTAATATATTTAGAGAGAAAGTATTGGATTCATGTCAAAAATTTGATGTCGAGATTTTGAAGGATATACACGTTTTGAGGTCCCCTGAATCCAAAAAAGTGGTTTTCGTGACATAGTCTGTGTGACTATCTGTATGTATGTCTGTAAACAAAATATCTCAAGAACGAAAAGAACTAGGAAGTTGAAATTTTATATTTAAGTTAGGCACGTGACACGAAGCTTTTGAACAAAATCAACCAGAGTACTAGTAATTTGGATACCAAATGGCTTAAATAAGAATGCCTGGACCCCAAATATATATATTAATCATCGGTTTTCGTCAAAGGCTTGAGTTGCCGAAAAGACTGTGTGAATGAGTGTGTAAGTGTGAGAGAGAATGAGAAAAAAGTAGGAAAGAATTTACAGTAGTAAATTCAAAGGGGCGCTCTCACTGTGGAATTTTTGACATCAAACATTTTAATAGAGGTTATTTCTCCATATTTAAGGAAAAAAAATGGATTAAAATGTAAACAAATGAAAAACATGAAAGATAATAAGTTGAAACAATAAAATAAATTTAAAACGTTTTAAAACCGGAAGTGCTAGGGATCAAAACGTATTTGTTCCAGAACCAGATTTTTAAGCTGAATAAGAATATATAATTATAATTTTTCTACTACTTTTTTAATGTGTTTTTCTACGACCTTTAGTTCAGGTCGTAATTTTTAAGCGTACAGACAGACACAACTATCGGAATCTAAAAATATGTCGACACAAAAAAATCTGGTGTAACAAGCACGGAATACAACTTTCGATCACCGAAGGTAAGAGAAAATTGTGTTCTGTGCTTCGAGTCACGCCAGATTTTTAAGATAATGAAGTCAACAAGAAATCTGGTCATAGGCGTAGCCACGGGGGGGGTTTTGGGGGTTCAAACCCCCCCATTGGACCCAAGCCATGACTAGATATTTAAGCTCTATAATACAAAATACTTTTTTCTCTCTATATATTTCATATATAGGGTAAGAGAAAGTAAAATATAATAATTTTCTCTAGCTTAAAAAAAAAAAAAATTAAATAAAACACAAAAAATTCGAGAAAATTCAGAATTTTTCAATTGAAAAGAATTGATTTTTGTTATGCTTTATAAAAAATTAAAGCCGCTTAAAATTGATTAAATCTCGCAAATGAAAAATAATAAAAATTATTATATAAATAAATTTTTTATTTTTTTTTTAAAGAGGTCTGAGATAGGAGTCTGGTCAAGAGAAACACATAGAGAGACACCCCGGTATTTTAGGCCCATATACATAAAATTAAGAGATTTGCCAATTTGTTTAACTATTGACCTTTCGCACTAGAAGCTAAAGAAGGCTCTATATGGATATCTTAATTACAACGGTTATCGTCAAAGTCTTATATGGCCTAAGTTGCCGAAAAGACTGCATGAATGTGTGTGTGAGTGTGAATGAGAAGAGATTTGCATTATTTATTGCCTGATACGAGTTGATTGAAAAATTGCGGCACTTAATTAAGAAAGGGCGGGCCCGAGCCACCTCGAGGGGGGTCCAAGGGGGGGCGAAGCGAAGGTGGGGTAAGTGGCTAGCCATATATTTCATTAGACGCCTTATACTGCCCCATTAGTCGGGGTGGGGGGGGGGGAGAAAAAATACTAAACCCCCCCATCAAAAATTTCTGGCTACGCCTATGAATCTGGTAAATTTAATTTCTAGTAAATTCTTTCATTGGTCTGGAGTGTTTAAACAAAAAATTCACATTGCATTGGAGTTCCTAGTTAAAAAACACAAATAACTTTTTGCAACCCACGCTAATTCCTTGTCCCATTCAAGAATTGCAGTTAATTGAGTAGGTAACCAGTTTATCCCGATAACTCCTTTAAGTAGGCTAACAAAGGAAAACGTTATTGTGAAAATTCTTGAAAAAAATCTGGTGTGACTGGCGCACAGCACACAACTTTCTCTTACCTTCGGTAATCGAAAGTTGTGTACTGTGCTTGTCACACCAGATTTTTTGTGTCGACATGTACGGTATTTATTTTCCGACAGTAGGGTACAATTGAATTCAAGATGTAAAATTTATAAGTATGGGAAAATATTTATATTTTGATACCATGGCAACCATTTCTCCTATCTTTTCTATGGAGTACAAGAGTAAAGTGGTCTTCAGAAGATTTCAATCACAAAATGAGAATATACATTTTATAGAGAATCTAAAAAATAATTGATTTTTGAATTTAAAAAAAAATCGTTGGAGCAAATTTTGAGAAAATCGAAAAAAACTGAAAAAGTACATCAGTAAAGTACTAGTACTCTTTGGTCGATTTTGTTCAAAAGCTTATTTTTCCGGTCCCGGGGGGTGTTTAACTTAAATATAAAATTTCAACCTCATAGCTCAATTCCTTCACGCTTAAAATTGAACACACACACACACACACACACCCACCCACCCACCCACAGACAGACCATGTCGCGAAAACCACTTTTTTGGATTCAGGGGACCTCAAAACGTGAAGATCCATCAAAATCTCGACATCGAATTTTTGACATGAATCCAATACTTTCTCTCTCTATATATATTACATATATACATAGGTAAGAGAAAGTAAAATAATTATTTGGTCCATTATACTTATTATTATTTAATCTGGGAATAAATTGCAAAAATTTGAAAAGTTGTTAAACTCTTTATTGAATTCTTTTTAGTTTGTTTGAAAAGAATCTTTATCGATTGAACAAGAAATTCTTCAAAGTTGCAGATTAAAGAGTTGATCTCAAATTAAAAATCTTTAATTAGGCTATATTCTATACTTTTTTTTAAAAGCTCCATTTCGGCATCTGTGATCATTTAGACCGTAAAATTATTTATTAAAATTAATTTGTAACCAATTTGTAATTTGCCGCTCAGGCTAGAGAGCCGACCAACGAATCCTAGAATTGAATCGTTTATTTCAGAAACCACCTAAGTGCGCTTTTTTCAACTTTCGGAAAACTAAAAAAAACTGTTTTGCAGCTTAAGTATAGGTCTAGTATCCTTCAAATATTTTTTTACTAAATCAAAAACCTGCTATTGGGATAATCTATTAAAAAATTTTTTTTTTCCTTTAAGTTTTTGAGTAATTAATTTTTGAAAAAATTGCACTTAGGTGGTTTCTGCAAAATGAGTGTATCAAATGTGAGTTTTTAAAAATTATTATTGAAATTAAGTCAAACCATTAATTTTTACCTGTTTTGGTATCAAAGGTAAGTAACAGACACACTTAAGTATAAAAAAGAGTGTTTTTACTCTGCCTAAATCGAAAAATACAAGTAGACTACACGCTATAGTATGTCTATATACACAGCGTATATACAGAGACGTAGTGAAGTCCTTTGAGCCTAGCATTCCGAATAATGTTCCGTTTGTATTTTTCTTCGTGCACAACTCCAATCCTACGCTTGGGATTAGGTTCATCATCTGAACTATCCGACATGGTTTAAGAACTATATAATGTAATAATAAACAACAAAATAGCACCTACTTTTCACCGAAAACTCACGAAAACTAATCACTCAGTGTTAGGGAACCTTTGAATCAAACCAGCGAGTCACAAAACACGTGATGTCTACAGGGCACGAGTGAAATTTACAGCAGAAAGAACCTAAGCGACGGCTGCGAGTCACAAAACACGTGATGTCTACAGGGCATGAGTGAAATTTACCGCAGAAAGAACCTAAGCGACGGCGCTTGGGTTCTTTCTGAAATAAACGGATTATTTTCAAGGCTGCCAAATAGCATTGCTGATGAGGAACATTGATTATTTCGGCACTAAAAGATGTATTTACCTTTAAATTGTACATTAACACCAAAAACACATTTTTTGAAATTTTGTCCCTTAGGTGCTTTCTGAAATAAACCATTCAATTATAGTAAGAGAAAGTAAAAATCAGCGATATAATTTCTAATAATACTTGTTAGACTACTGTTTTTTGGGAGATCAATTTTAAAAATTAAGAAAGAATAGTTCGTGGAATTTTTTGGGACTTCTCCCTCCACTCTTAATACTCAGTTATACTGTATAATATATTGAAAAATTAGATCTTTCTGTATTTTTTTCCTCAAGCAAGTATTTACAGAACATTCTCTATGAAAAAAGAAAATTCTTTCAGTTTAAAAAATATTATTTTTAAACGAATTTTGACCTTTTGACTAAACGACAACAATGTCAATTCCCCACCCGTTTTAAATATAACTTAATATACAATTTATAATTTTTTTATAAAAAAAGACAACTCCAAAATAACATTTTTTGATCAAATTTTAAACTAATTGTCCAAATGAATTTGGTCCCATTTTGCAATGCTTAATTACCCTTAAATAGTAAATAGTATAAATAAATATTGTTTCGTAATATACATACATTAATAAACAATACTTTCTCACTATACAGTATATATTATATATATAGGTAAGAGAAAGTAAAATTTCTATGTGACTTAAAATACCAAGGACTAAAATAAGCCTAAATATGTCTTTGAATTTGAGAATCCTTGGCGATTGTTGTCCATTTTCATCTGCTTAATCGAAGGATCAGTATGTCATTCGCCACTCGTGGATTTAGGTGAGTAAAATTTTTTGATTTTTTGAGGCCTACGTATGAAATATATAAGCTTATATAATATTTTTTAAATAAAATTTCATTTATTTTATTTCAGCTTTTCTAAAATAAGATTATAATTAAAAATTGTGATTTTATTTAAAAAATTATATATCGAATATCGATGTTCTAATTAGCAAAGTGCCTAACTCCATTTTTGATTATTTTTCATGAGACCCGAAAAACATTTCATTGTCATTGTTAGAGCCACTGTTAAACACTTTTCGTGCGGCAACTTTTCGAACTGTCCACGGGGCTTGGAGTAATTGGTAGCGTGTCTACCTTCTATACTGAACGTCGCGGGTTCGGACCCCAGGCAGTCCGATGATTTTATTTAAGGCATTTGGATACCAAATGACTTAAATAGAAATACCTGGACCCCCAATAGATATATTAAACATATACGTAACATAACGAGTATCGTTAAAAGTCTTAAATGGCCTAAGTTGCCGAAAAGACTGTGTGAATGAGTGTGAATGTGAGTGTGAATGAGAAAAAAGTGTGAATGTTTAAAAAAAAAAAAAAAAAAAAACTTTTCGAACTGAAAAATTTGAATTACGCTCTTACCCAGTTCTCTGGAGAGCGTCGATATATATTTCAAATAGGCCTATATATATCAAACAATTTTACTCACCTAAATCTACGAGCGGCGAATGGCATCCTGATCCTTCGTTTAAGCAGATGAAAAAAACTAAATATGTCATAACTCATAACTCATTTCACTTTTAGTAAACATTTAATGACAGAAGAATTTTAACTATTTATTATTAGAAGATAGTCCACAAAAAAATATATTATAGATATAATTCAATTTATCTTCATTATTTTTTTATCAAATTAAAAATTAATCGCTAGAGAATTCTCCAGCAATTTTATTAATAAAAGTTATTATTTATTGATAAGTAAAAAGGTTCATGTCGAGCGTCCGATTATTAAATGGGGTGATAAAAAAGAGTTGGGAAAATTTAGGTGACACCTTTTTATAGCTTATGGCTATACTAAATAGAAGATTTGCCAGCAGAACGATCAATATCCCCAAAAAATAAATATAAACATTTCTTATGTTTATTATTTTTTATTAACGCTAAAATTCTTTTTACTCAATATTTTAATTCAAGTTATTATTTATTAACTTAATCTAAAATAATAAATATTTTATGATTTTCATATTAAAACTAGCCTACTTTAAAAATATGACTATGCTAAGTCAAATAAATTTTATTTAATATATAAGATTTCTCATTCTGAGAGTTTGCCAAAGGACAAAATTCTTTTTTTATTGGCACTTACATATTTTCGATTATAATAGCATAAATTCTTTAAATTATTAAGAAATCATCCAAGAATTATATTAATTGTGAGTATGTAACTGTATCTGATTTTGAATAGGAAACTTATGAAGGTTTTTATAATATTAGAATTCACCTACAAAATATAAGATAGGCAACCAGATACTCTTAGAAATAATAATGGAAGTATCCCTATTCTGAAAATTAAAAAATCTATTTAATAATAGAATCATTAAGATTTAAACTTTCGATCGTTGGTTCTCGTTGAAACATTTTGAAACATTTTTTAATTAATAAAACCTTTGAATTAAATAACCTACAGTAGTGTTTAATTTGTATATTTAATTTTAATAGAATTATTATGGCATGCTAGGGTCGGTGATAGAAATCGAAGAAAAAGCAATAAAATTAAAGAAACAATAAGTTATATTACATTAACATATCTAGGTTATTTTCTAGTCATTATTTTTACTTTCTCGTTTTTTGCATATTACTCGTGTTTAAAGATTAAATATTATAGAAAATAAAAATATTGGTGTGACTCATTTCTCAACTTTCTCATATATCATTATTATTATTATTATTTTATTTAATTTATTTTAATAAATAATGTTATTTAAATAAACTGTACTTAAAAATGTAATCGCCCTCGGGCCTTGACGTAGTTGGTAGCGCGCCTGCCTTGTATACCAAGGGTCGAGGGTTCGGATCCCAGGCGGTCCGATTATTTTATTTAAGCCATTTGGATACCAAATGGCTTAAATAAGAATGCCTGCACCCAAATATATATATTATACAAATAACGGTTATCGTAAAAAGTCTTAAATGGCCTAAGTTGCCGAAAAGACCGTGTGGATGTGTATGTGAATGTGAGTGTGAATGAGAAAAAAATCTGGTGTGACTGGCGCACAGCACACAACTTTCTCTTACCTTCGGTACTCGAAAGTTGTGTGCTGTGCTTGTCACACCAGATTTTTCGTGTCGACATATATTTAGTTCCCGACAGTACGGAACATTTGAATTCAGATGTAAAATTTATAAGTGTGGGAAAATATTTATATTTTGTTACCATGGCAACCATTTCTCCTATCTTCCCTATGAAATACAAGAGTAAAGTGGTCTTCAGAAGATTTCAATTGCAAAATGAGAATATACATTTTAAAGAGCATCTAAAAAATAATTGATTTTTGAATTTAAAAAAAAATCGTTGGAGCAAATTTTGAGAAAATCGAAAAAAACTGAAAAAGTACATCAGTAAAGTACTAGTACTCTTTGGCCGATTTTGATTAAAAGCTTATTTTCCCGGTCCCGGGAGATGTTTAACTTAAATATATAATTTCAACCTCGTAGCTCAATTCCTTCATGCTTAAAATTGAACACACACACACACACCCACCCACACACCCACACACCCACACACAGACAGACCATGTCGCGAAAACCACTTTTTGGATTCAGGGGACCTCAAAACGTGAAGATCCATCAAAATCTCGACATCGAATTTTTGACATGAATCCAATACTTTCTCTCTATATATATATTACATATATACATAGGTAAGAGAAAGTAAAAAAGTGTGTTTTTTTATTAAAAAAAAAATGTTATTATAGTCAATATTTCCAAAAGTTAATTAAAAATTATTGAATCCAGAAAAAAAAAATTATGTAAAAATAAATCCTTAAATCTCTCCCATTTATTTGCATATTAAAAGAATGATTAATGCCCTATAAAAAATGTTGTTGATTAAGATAATTAAAGCTTTGATTGAAATAAATTATAGAGAGCTAATAAAGCTAGGTGTATGTCATGATATTTCGATAAATCACTTCGCTTTGTAACGGTCTTGTTCTGTCATTTCTTTTATAAAGTCTTTCTTTGTCCAGTCGCAATACATCATCTCCCATTCAACTCTTTTTGAACTAAAAGCTATACAAGATGTCACATTTAAAAGTCTTTTAAAAAAGAGCCGTTTTTATTTTAATAAGAATTAATTATTCATTAAGTAAAATAATTAGTCTAAAATTAAAATTTGATCCACAGACTGAGAATGACTAAATGGTTTCAATTACCATCCTTTTAAAGGGATTAAAATTTAAACTATTTTTTTTGTAGATTTATAGCTTAGAGATTGGGACCCTGTGAACTTTTCTTTCGTAAATTAAACTACTCTGCGCGTATATTTATATTTACTAGATTAGGGGTATGTGTTTACCATGGACGTTATATTCGCTTGAGCTTAAGCTTTCAGCTAAATTTTCCTTCTAAGGCTAATGTTAATTTGATTTATTTTCACTTGTTTTTGTAAAATAAACAAGGTTTTCAATTTTTGAATTCTTTAATATTATCACTTATATTATAAGACTACATTAAGTATTATTAAAATGCAAAAAGAAGGGAGAAGAATAAAAAAGAAAAAGAAGGGAGTCTAATAATACGAAATTTTAGAAATTGGAATATTATATTAAGCAAATGTAGATCTGCCTTTGAATGCTTTGGCTCCTTCAAAGGCTTTGATGGTTTATTTGGTTTCCAAATAGAAACCAAATGTTTATATTGGCTCAGCCATTGACCATTGTGGACCCCCTTAGGTTACCGACTCCCTTTCACAGACCAGAGTTCGATTGCGTCAACAAATCATCTGAACCACAGCTGAGGAATATCATTGGCCACATCTTGCAACCCTCTTTTCCTTAAGAGCAACTTATTGTTTTATTTGTTTTATGCGTCAACAGGGTGACTCTTAAACTATATTCAGGCCTTTCAATTAAAATTACATTAAAGATTAGAATTTACATATAAAGTCAAAATTCATCTCAAGTATTTATTTAATGCTTCCAATTTGAATTTAATATCTTAGAAAGAAAACTTTGAATAAATAATATAAGAGATGAATATTTTTATAAGGAAATTAATTTTTTTTTTTTAATAATCGATTAATTAAACGATCCCTTTTATCTTAATTTGCATTTAGGGAAGTTTTTACTTGATTGTAAAGAAATATTCGGAGAAGATAATACTTTGCTGCAAATTTTTCTATAAAATAGCTTCAAAGTTTTAGCATCCAATTATTTTCTTAATCTATCATAAAGTAAATTTATATAATTAATAAAAGAATTCAAAAATAAATTTTTGAAAAAGGAGAAAAATTTTTCTATCATTTTGAAATAAATACAATACCGAATTTTAACGAACTAAACGTAGCAACCAACATCAAGCACATTTTTATGAGAGTGATTATGATGGAGAATTTAAGGAGTCTTTTTACTTTCTCTCACCTATATATATATCTCACCTATATATATGTGTTAATTTATAGGGAGAGAAAGTATTGGATTCATGTCAAAAATTCGATGTCGAGATTTTGATGGATATGCACGTTTTGAGGTACCCTGAATCCAAAAAAGTTGTGTCCGCGACATGGTCTGTCTGTGTCTGTGAACAAAATATCTCAAGAACGAAAAAGAGCTAGGAAGGTGAAATTTTATAATTAAGTTAAGCACCCCTCTGGGACGTGACACGAAGCTTTTGAACAAAATCGCCTTAACGATTTTGATTAAAATTCATAAATCAACTATTTTTAGATGCTCTTTAAAATGTATAATCTCATTTTGCCCTGAAAATTGTTTGAAGTTATGGTATCCAAATGGCTTAAATAAAATCTTCGGACTGCCTGGGATCCGAACCCGCGACCTTCGGTAAAGAAGGTTAGAACACGTATCCTTACATCAAGCCCGAAGGCCGTATCCATGTTTATAAGCTTTACATCTTGAATTCTAATATATTTCTAAACCAAGGGTCACGGGTTTGGATCCCAGGCAACTTCCGATGATTTTATTTATGCCATTTGGATACCAAATGGCTTCAATAAGAATGCCTGGGCCTCTAATTGTATCATATTAAATTAACGAGTATGGTTAATGTCTTATATGGCATGTGTTGCCGAGAAGACTGTGTGTATGTGTGTGTGAATGTGAGTGTAAAAAAGTGTGAGTATTTTTATAAAAAAAAATTCTAATATATCGGCGGAAACTAAATATATCTCGGCACAAAAAGTCTCGTGTGACAAGCGCAGAACACAACTTTCGATTACCGAAGGGTATTACTATTCTGTGAAAAAAAAAAACTTTAAAGTCAAAAAGGCATTTAGTCAATAGTGTTAAAAATTAATGTCCATGTCACAGGTGGTGCCTTTAATATTTTAATGCCGTATTTAATGCACCCAAATGGCGCCGTCAACCAAAAAGTAAGGTTATGATTTTAACAGCTTTGAGATAAAAGCAACATATTAACGTGGCTGTTAAAATTTGCTTTAAAGAATAACATTTTTTAACGCTGGTGTAGTCCTACTAGATTGAGAATAACAAATGAAGTTAGTAATGCACAGGTGCGAGAAGTTATCGAGGGGTGTAAAAATACGAACATGCAGAA